>MINK01003795.1:0-17959 GCA_001735545.1 Phormia regina
AAAAAAAAAAAAAAAAACTGCAGAATTTTTTAAATTCGGTTTCACGACATCTGCACAATTTAACACTGTTTAATTGCTTGCTAAATTAATTCATGCTGATCTTTTTCTACAAGTGTTTATAGTCTAAATTGGAAGAATTGGACATTTATGCTAAAATTATCGATTACAGCAATAAAAATAAAGGAACAAAAAAAAAAAAAAAAATTGTTAGTTTCAATATTTTTTTTTTTTTTTTTTTGGAATTTTTGACTTAGAGTGCTTGCTGGCACGAAATTGAAACGTTTCAGGTTTTCAACTTTTTCCTGTTAGAGCACCAAGTACTGCTAACGTAATTGCATAAAAAGTTGTTTAATAAGTCAGGATTTAAAAAAAATATATGAGGTTGAAGGTCGATTTTATAAAGGCAAACGTATAAAGAAAATTGACCATATAAGTATGAATTATTGTATCAAATTTTAAAAGGAAAGGGTCGTAATTTATCATAAGTCCCATACAAGGCTCACTTCCTTCCACTTCAGTTACACATATTATATGCCCCTACTTTCACTCTCATTGCAAATGTGCTTCCTCCTATAAATAAATGCAAATTTTTTAATAAAATCGATATCAATAAGTAACTATACAAATAAGTATTATAACAAATTGGGAGCAAACATATTAGAAAACAAGAAAAAGTTACAACAAAAATGAAATTTTAAATTAAAACATAATATAATTTTCACTATTTTCTATTGGCATTTTGTTGGTTTTATTTAGATTACGCGTAAACGGAAATGAAAATACATTTCCGTTAACCGTTTTATCAGTGGGTGTGGATTTATATATAAATGCTTGAATTTAGGGCAATTTTTTTTTTTTTTTTTTTTTGTATATAAATGAATAAATGGTTTGTTGTCAGTAGATGAGTATGCATTACATTACAGATATTTAGTTTTCTCTTTGTTATTTTCATTTGAATTTCATTTCATTTTATGTTATTTTTCGTTTTGTTTTTTTGAGGAATAATGATGACTAGTACGATTACTGCAACCACAGCAGTGGTATTGACTATAATGGAAACATTTAAATCACATTATCGTTGTTTAGTTAAGTCTCCAACGTAAACACAATGTACTTATAGTTTATTTAAATGCACCCCCAAACAATTTTAAATAAAAAAGTGAAGACAGACAGAAAAAAACTGCATAATACAAATATAAGTTTAGAAAGAGGAAAAAAAGGAAAACAAATAACAATGCATTTTGCAAATCGTTTTAACTATTGTTTGCATTGAACAAATAAAAAATTAACTAAATGTAATGATTTTAAAGTTAAAGCAAAGTGGAACGCTTTCAAACAAATTTTAAATTCTTACAAAAATGAAACATAAAGTCTTTTTTAAGATATTAAGTTTTTTTCAAAATTCCTTCAAATTTATGTTTAAAAACTCAATATGTAAATTGAATCCCCCAATCGCCAGCCATTTTAAAATCTATAACATTACAAAACACTCCTCTCTTTAAGTAGGGTAAAGAACAAAAAAAAAACTTAAAACTAAAATTATTTACAAAATTAGATAGAAAATATTTCTAACAATATAACCCAGAGGGTGGAGTGCATACAATTGCAAATGATAGTAAACAAAATAAACAATTGCCATGAATTTAATTGTATCCATAGAATTGTACTCCTTTTTTATGCATTCTACATATACACATACATATTAAGTAGTATGTATAAATATCAGACAAAAGTGTCTGCTATAAATTGTTAAACAACAGAAGAAAAAAATGAAACAAACTGCGCCAGGATTGTTAGTAAACAAAGACAAACGTTCAATTTACGTGCACTTATTTTTGCAAATTGCATGCGGTCATCCATAAATACCTCATACTCAAATAGATGATACTCACCGAAATACTCCTCATCCTTTTCAAATACTTACTTATACGGGTATATATGTATATGTTTGTGTATTATTTAATGTTATATACAAAGATGTGTTTGTATATTTTAGACTAAGTATAAAAACACGTACCCTATTTGAAGTTGTGATAACAAAAAGAAAAAATCTGGGGCACAATGGGATGAAAATTATTTTATGTTTTATGAAAATTGTAACTAAATTATGGGTATTAATAAGAAAATAAAGAAAAAATAAAATAAAAAATAAAAAATTATATATAGTGGGTTACTTTAGATCGAAAGTTCAAAGGTCAAAATAAAACTTACAAGAAATACACCATATTATCTCCAAAAACGATATCTTTAAAATGCTAAACAAATTATATAATATTAATATAACTGTACTCTATGACTGTGCAAAGATTCATGTTGGACACTCATTTAGTAAAACGCAGAAAAATGTGTGTTTTCTGCGTTTTACATCATAGCTTCTAAACCAATAGAGACTCCAACTTGAAATTTGGCACAAATATAGGGAAGGGTTTCATTAACAATATATGTAGGTATGTCTTACGGATTTTAAATTACCATTTTTTGAAATATTAGGCTTTAATCTCTATATATTATCAATTTTAACCCTTGAACTTTCGAAGTATATAAATGTTTATCTTGTTCTTTTCGAATCCATAAGTGTGTTTAGCAACAAATTGTGTTTATTTTTGATTTTTAAAACATCATATTTTTGGACCAGGAAGATTCTTTACTAAGAAAATTGTGATTTGAGTAACATTTGCAATACTTATTATAAATGTAGCGAATTTCATTGAAATCGAAGATATCAAATCCGAAAATGTCTGTTTGTTGTCCGTTTTTATATGGAATCACTCAATAGATAAAAAAATCAATTGTTGAAGTTTATTTTATTCGTTTAATCTATTTCATACCACTACTGAGATAATTTTACGAAATTTGGCATCAAATTTCATTTAAAGATTGTGATAACGAATTGAGAAAATTTATATATATACAATTATTTTTGATTCCGAAATACAGGATCTAGAAAATTTTAGAAGTCTCACCAATTTTGTACACTAACAATATTTCTGAACAACATTTTGAAAATATTTTAGCTCAAAATATAAATCTATAGTATACACCCATATCATAAAATTATGTTTCTAAAAAGCCGATTTGAGCATATCGGTGAAATATCAAGAGGAAATCGATACAATCTTTAAAGAAAAAATAAATTTTAGAAAATCGGGAAAAGATTCAACTACACCAACTTCATGTAGACCCATTGGCTTATTTTCCTGCATGCCGAAGCTGCTTGAAAATGTATTTCAAAAGAAAATTCTTGAACAATGGAAATATCGTCCCAGTTCATCAGTTTGATTTACGTGAAAAACAAGGAATTATAGAACAAATAAATCGACTAACTGGATAGATAAGAAAATGTTTCGAATTAAAGAAGTATTGAAGTATTCTAATTTTTCACACAAGCATACGACAAAGTTTGTCGCAAGGGCCTAATCTAAAAAATAAATGTTAAAAAGGAAATTTCCCTCCCCAAAATGAAAATGTTTAATGAAAAATGTATACTAAAACACACAATTTAGGGAAATAATTGAAAAACTCATTATATTTTCCTCCCCCAAATGCTTGAGTTGGATCCGCGCCTATACTTAGATAGGTTAATTAACAGTCATTCAAAACTAAAACTTGACAATAATGTCTACCTGTATAAACTTGTTTTTAAGCCAATTTGGACATACGGCATCCAACTTTGGGGAACAGGCAGTAATACAAACATCGATATTATAGAGAGGGCCCAATCAAAAATTCGTAGGACTACAAAAAATGAGAATATCCATAGAGACTTAGAATATCCATCAAACCTCAATCCACTTGCAAGTGCTCTTGCTGAAGTTCAGTTTTTTACAAGAGTTCGCAAAGTCGGTTTTCTACTCGTTAAAAGTAGGACCATTCGATCTCGATAGAGATTGAATAGCATATTCTAAAAAAGCACCTTTAGGAGAAAAATTCTAAAAAAAGAACGTTTAAGAGACCTTAGAAGTACCACAATTTACCTTTTATGGCTTCTCATTCAATTATGACCATATATTTAAAATTTCAAATTTTTGTTCAATATGTTCAATATTATAGAAAGTTCAAAAAATGCCTTTGAACGAACAAACAATTACTTTATAATATCCCATATTGAATTTCTAAAGGCATTTCTACAAAAAGTACCATCAGAAGTACAAAGAGTACCTCAAAGTTCTCTGTTATAGGTTCTCATTCACTTATTATCATATATCTCTAATTTCATGATTATACGATCAATATTATAAAAAATTCAAAAAGTTGCATTGAAAAAACAAAGAAGTACCACAGAAGAATCTTTCTTTGAATATTCTTTCCCACTTAGGATTACATGTGTAAAGTATTCCGATTTAATCCCTTTTTACTTACTTTTTCCCTGGATGTAAAAAATATTTATTCTAGTTAATTTCTAAATTGTACTGGGTTCTAATGTTAAAATATAAATAGAAATAAAAATATTTTGTGAAAAAGTACCAAAATTGTAAACCTTCGAATTTCTAAAAGGTATCAAACATGTATTTTAATTTAATTCACATTTGATTTTTATGCTTACTAGATTAAATGGTAAATAGGGTTACAAAAATGTACATGAGTAGGTTACTTTTCTTAATTTTTAAATTTTTAGTCAAAATCACAAAGAAGAACAAAAGTTAACGAAATACTTAGCTTCTAGTCTATTTCTGTGTTGTAAATGAATCATTCGTTTTTGATTTTAATTCGATAACAATTAGCTACTTTTTAGTTAATTTATTTCACATAAAAAAATAAACTAAATTAAATTTGAGTAAATTCAAATGATTTTGAACAAATGAATTGCAATTAATTACCAAATTCATTTCCAGTTCATTAGAAATGAATTGATTTTGAATTAATTCAAATGAATTGCAATTCAATTCAAGAATAAGTTGAAATGAATCAAATTCTTCTTAAGGAAACCAACACCAAAAGCTATGTTTCTTTTCATTTTCCATTTTTCATACCGCCTAGATTGTCTTTTGAATTTGATTGATTGCAATTAATTTTATTTAATTCAAAATAAATTTAATGCAAATGAATTGGAAATAAATTTCAATTCACTTTAAAAAATTCATTTGAATTAAAAAGGAAATGCAATTCATTTGAATTAGCTCAATTTTAATTTTTTTGTAAAATGAATTAATTAAAAATTTACTAATTGAGTGAAAGAATGATTGTCGAATTAATTCAAAAACATATGATTCATTTACAGCTCTGGTCTATATAAAACCTAAATTATATGATTAAGTCAATATTTCAAGTTTCAATTATAGACCGATTATTAACCAATTCAATTTCGACATATAAAATTATACCTTATTTATTCTTATGGCACCCATAGTGCAATACTTACATACTTATATAGAAAGATGTACAATAAACATGTTAAAACTTTATTTTTTTTTTTTTTTCGAAAACTATAATATTGCAACTAGAGCAAATATAATACATACAATTACATATACAAACACCTATACTCACAAATACTTAAAACTGTAACAAATACCCCCACAAATACAAAACATAGATACGACTACAATTGTATTAATAAAAAAAAAACTAAAAACAAAATAAATGTAAAATAAACTTACCTTCGTTCGTCGTAATTGCCTTTTTCCTTTATACCAGGTTATAATGGCATTTGGTCTAGAACCGGTTGATTCACATGTAACTTCATATCGTCTATCAGCTACCATCGAGTTAGGCGGGTCAATTATTTTCACTTCAAGCGGTTTTACTGTAAATACATTAAGGGTTTTGTTGTTATTATCTTTGTTGCTGTTATTGTTGTTGTTTTTTGTTATTAAGTTTTTCCTGTGTATAAATAAATTGTATTATAAAGTTTTTTGCTTATTGTTGTTGTTGATTGTTTTGCATTCTATTGTTTTTATTTTCAAATGTCTAGGTGTATATTTCCCTTAGAGTTGTTGAATACAAAAAAATAAAAAAAATAAAAATATATATAGAAAAAAATTGGCAACATTTAGCAAACATTTTTATATTTCTATTATATATATTTTTTCTCTTTCAATTTCTGTTCAATTTGCATGTGTTAAAAGTAGGAGTTTTGTGTTAAAATACACATGTTGTCGGAAACAAAAGAAAGGATGAAAAAAAACAACCCTTTTAAATACTTTTCAAATTAATTTTTATGTCTGTTAAATACCGTAAGTTAATAGACAAATTACTTTAGTTTAGTTTTATTAATGTTGTAATTTATGTTTGTATGTTAGGTATATGAATTTGTATTTTAGCTTTAGAATATTAAGCTATAATTAAGCTGAAAATCATCTGTTGAAGTTTCCTAAAGGTTTGGTGTATTAGTTGTGTTCTGGTTGGATAATGGAATAAATCAAAGTAGTAATTTAATCATCAAAAAGTTTACTAGTTTTGCGTTTGAATGATGTAAATGTAAAACGTGATTTTATCTAGTTTGTATAAGCTTTTCATTCCATTTGTAATTTATAAAATTTTCATCTGCATTTTAATAAGAATAATGACTATAGGAACATGTCTGTAAATCCGTGCTTGTAACGGTTAAAATGGAATTTATAAAACTCACCGATAACTGATATATATCATATATATATCAAGTGATCATAATCCGTTTCGAGAATTTTGCTACTGAAATTCGACAAGATCGGTTAATAAATTTATTTTATTTAAATTAAAATAAATCTGTGCAGTAATAACTGAGATATCGGCAAAACGCATTTTTTATTTTTTAGGTTTTTTTTAAGTTTTTTATATAGATACAATTTTGTATACAATTTTGTCTTTTTAAATTAAGCTACTTCGTTCATCAATAACATATTTATTAGTCAAAAATAAAGTATAGTCAGTCAATCCTGACCCTATTCTATTACCTATGTGTACAAAAATTCGTGAAAGGGACCAATTATGGGTTAACACGTGTATTAAGTGTCAGGTGCGGATCCACGGGGAGGGAAAAAGGAAAATTTCCCTCCCCAAAATGAAAAATCTTAATTCAAACTTTATACTAAATCATAAAATTTAAGGAAATAGTTGTGAAAATCATTCTATTTTCCTCCCCCAAAAGCTTGAGCTAGATCCGCGCCTGTTAAGTGTAAACTAAAAATACTAATATAGAATATTACGTTAACACTAAGATTCACATGTATTTATGAACTTTTGGCTGATTGACGAAATTGTGTCTTATATGGAAGCTATAGTTAATTGTGGATCGATCTTCATGAAATTCGATACAAATATTCTGGACATTATTTTCCCGGATTTAATTAAAATATTTCTATTCTTAATCGTTTTTGAGTGTTGAAGCCCTATTTCGGAGGGACTTTTTTGAAATAACCCTCCGTGAAATTGGTAGTAATTGGTGCAATAGTACTGGTTTCTCAGTACTAGTTGAATACTAATTGACACCTGGAATAATCAGAGTTCCAGTTGAGAACCAGTTTAACCAGTTAGAGCTTATGAGCAATTAGCAACTTGCGCGCAGTAACAATCTGTGGTTGAGTGATAAGTGTGTAAGACTATAAAACATGAAATAAGTAAAAGTAACCTGAGTTCGAGTCGGAGTGCCGATATTCTCGAAAAAATATAAATTATAGGTATTTAAAAAATATACAAAAATAAAACAATTTCCTTTTTGTTTTTACAAAATTGTATTATATTTATTAATACTGATTCGGGTTAGTTCTGTAAACTATCCCAAAACTGGTTTAAAAGGGTGAATTTCTCCCTCCTAGGCCAACGCCATGTTAAAGGGACAGATCCAGCTCATACAAAGTGTTAGAACTAGAACCGGTCCCTGTCACTTTGGACCAATCCCGTGACATATTTCGTTTTATTTCCTTTCCCTCTAGGGAATGAACCGATCAAAGCCAATTTCAATTCGTCCTTATAACATAAAAATCCCAGGTTCAAAATTTCATTGAATTATGCTCAAAATTGTGCACAAAATTTACATGGACAACCAGCCTGCCATCAACCCAGACGGCAGTATATCGTTAGATCGGTTTAAAAAATTATTCTGAATCAATTGGTATATTTTAAGTTGGGAATTGTATAATTATGTCTATGCATTACAAACATCAGCACAAACGCATAGTACCCCAAAAAATCTAGGTTGGTGTAGGGTATAATTAATAATTATATCAATATAAACACATACAAAAATTAAGTCTTGCAATTTACATTTATAAATGTAAAAATATGAAAACATACTTTAAGGCGCAAATTGTATTTGTCAGTAAAATTGTGAAGGGTATAAAAGATTTGAAATTGCCGAATGTAGACCCCAAACTTGATCTAAATAAGGATAAATTCTTTTAAGTAAATGTGACGCACACACCTGGAGCTATCAGTTCTTAATAATTTTATAAAAAAATATGTCAGTATTTAAGCTTTAGAGTTGAAACATTTTAAATAACTTTCTTAATTATAAATTAATTTCATATTTAAATTTTAGTAAACTATATTATTGTAATACCTCTATTTGATAAATATTTTTTTATTACACGACCCAAATACATTTTAAGTTAATTTCTTTATTACACTAATACATTGAAAATATCCGTTAAAGTTTCGTAATCAAAATCAATTTTGATTACGAAAAGATATACAGAGAAGTATATCTCTATATAGTGAACTCATCATAATGTGTGCTTTTTATATGTTAAAAATTCCCTCAGGACTTATTAGTTAAACAGTTTTCTAAATACCAAAACGTAAAAAAAGAAATCATCATAAAAAAGTTAAACTTTATGAATTATTAACGTAAAAATATTAAAAATACAAACGCAAAAAAAAAAAAGAATAATAAAAAATCTTTATGAATCATAAATTCATAGAATATTAAGTCAAAACTTTTTCTGGAAGCGATTGGTTGGCTAATAAAAGCAATAAAGAATAAAAAGTATAGAAAATGTAGTACCCTACTACAAAAATATTAATTCCTCCTCAAAATTTAAAGTTTTTTTTTGGAAATGCATACACGCAAAAAATCATAAACATTTTGAAAAACGTTTGAAATTTGCTATCAAAAATTAATTATTCATGATATGAAGAACATGACTTTCTCCTCCGCAAATAACTAGGTCTCGATAAAAAGAAACACAAGCCTATGATAAATTCCTTGAAATTCCTTATTCGAACTTATATTGCTTCCGTAACATAAGATTCCGGATTACTTCGAGTGATTCCGAGAATTATTCTCAACATAACAGACTCTAAAGTTCCTACTAATAAAAAATATTTGTTTATAATATTTTGATTTTCAAAAATTTTTATTAACATTTCTTCAAAGTGCGAGATGAAAGGATTTAGGAAATAAGGAGGTCAATTTATATTAACATTAGCGTGAGATTTATGAGTGATTCTACAATGTTGACGTAATTTTTTCCCCTACATACGTAAAATTTTAATTTGGAGTCTTACTTTAAAAGTTATGGATCAAAATAAGTTTAAAGAAAGTGAAAAAGAATTAAAAATTAGTTTTAAATTTTCATAAAAAATTTTGTAAATAAAGTTTTGTAAATATTTTGCATTGGGCTCGATATCGATATGTTTTTTTTTTAGAATTTTAAATTACCTTTTATTGAGATATTCATCTCTGATCATTATATTATCCATTTTAACCTTCGAACTTTGGAAGTAATTTAATTTTATACACTACATTTTAAAATCAATATCTTTTTCTTTAAAATGAAGTTAAAATTTGAAAATATCCTTATATTGGAAATCTGTTTATCAAGACAAACGTCAAAATTAATTCGAATTTATGGAAGGTTGCAACAACTGAATAAGAACAACTATATATTGGATTCTTTGCGCAAATTACTTGTAGAATATCTTCACACAAAATATTGCTTACCCTACACTATTGTGTATGAGCATTAAAACTCGGGAATATAGGCCCAATTGAAGACGAACGCTTTTAATAAGCACTAATATTTCGATTATTTTATCCACTTCAGGGTATTTTACCGATTACAACATAAATATCATTAGACGACTCTATGCCTTCTATGATACAAGAGGTAATTTAAAATAAGGGCTACGGCACCAAATATTAATTTCGAGTTTTTTTAAAGAAATAATATTTAATTTAAATAAAAATTTTGAAATTAAAGCTGTTGTATGTTTATTCTCCCATTTACTATTCAAAATTTCTCCTAATTCGACCTGGATATTTAATTTAAATAAAAATTTTGAAATTAAAGCTGTTGTATCTTTATTCTCCCATTTACTATTCAAAATTTCTCCTAATTCGACCTGGATGTTTCTATGGGGTTTAGATCGGGAGATTATCCAATCCATTTTTTCCCGCAAAGCCATTTTTTCCCGCAAATGAGGAAGCGTATGTCCACCGCCATGTTTTACCATTGGAAATTGATATCTAGGAGAATATCTTTGCCCAGGCGGTGTGCGAACAAAATTTATTCCGTCGGACCCTAACAAATTAAATTTGCTTTCATCACACCACAATACTTTCGCCCAGCGCTTCTTTTTGTTTACTGTACTGATGAGGGGTTTATTGGCGGGTTGTCTAGCATGAAAATTAGCTTCTTTCAATCTACGGCACATAGTATGAACTCCTATATAAACTTCCATTTGCTCATTTGCAAAGGTAACAACATCCACTGCGGTCCTTCATGGATCTAATTTAGCCAGTGAAATTATCTGGCAGTTTTGGCGCGAGGTAGTTTTTCGTGAACTACCACTACCTGGATTTTTCCACACTGTTTTTCACGAAATATCCATATTTGTTGTGACATACAGTGGACTTATTTACACAAAAAAAAATTAAAAAACATGCGGGTATAATATAAAATTTCAGGTTATATAAGAAGTAGACGGTATGGTGATCGGCTATATTGCCGCATGAACTGTATTTACGAAATTTCGTGGTTATATATGCTTTTGTTTAAAAGATATCAGCAGTAAAGTATGAAATGAAGTCAAAAAGGACACCCCGTATTTCTTTCTTAGCATATTACTTTTTGGTTTATTAAACGATATAATAAAATCTTGTATAATATAGATATTTGGACAACAAATTCATCTCCCTATGTTGTCCTGTTTTATATATAAATTTTAGGGTTTTAAATAATTTCAACATGTTATAAACTGGAGAAACAATTGCAAAATAATACAAAGTATTTTGGTTAAATATAGTTTAATATTTAAACAAATCAACGTTCTCACCTTTGAAGACTCAGAATCATAGCAATTTTTTAAAGGTTAACAAATATTTACGAATTTAATTTGCTTAAATTCTACAAACAATTGGATAAACCAATTATAATCCCTCCCTAATACGTAATACATATAGTTACATAATACACCAATAAAGTTCTAAGTATTTTATTCTCTCGTTAGTAAAATAACGATTAAATGCAATTTTTTAACAATATTTTTCATTTCTTTTTAATTTTTTGCCCCATTACTACTTTTTAAACAAATTTGTTACCCACTTTTTTTCAAACAACATCCTTTTCTGGCCACATTTTTTTTTTTCCTGGAATATTTTTTTGAGCTTATTTTCTTCTCATTTTTTTAAAATGTGTTTGTGTGTGTTTTTTTATTTTTGCGTTTAGTTTTAATACTTACAATGCATATCCAAGATGAAACTTTTTTCCTTGGGTTTATCTAATTGCGTATTCAATGCCTGGCATGTGAATACAGAATTTAAATCAGTACGTTGAACTGATGGCCAGAGTAAACGATTTTCGATAACATCACCGGAATTGTGTTCATATTGGTTGTCGACCAGTAGACCATTTACGAGCCATCGCACTTGTGGCTGAGGGCGTCCTGTGTTCATTGTCGTGTTAGAGAATTTTTTTTTTGTGTAATCGTTGTTGTTAGACGTTATTGTGGTTATTTGTTGGTGTAAGAAACAGTAGCAACAGAACGATTTTTTTTATTATTATTTTTCATTTGGTTTGTAAAAGTGCGAGCATAAGGAATGATTTCCATGGTTGGCCCCAGCAACAGCCAGACATTATAGAATTTGGTAAAAGATATGAAAAAGAAAAAACGAAAGAAATAATATGTTAAAAGTGAAATAAAAAGGGAATTGTGTTGTACGTTTTATTTCTTAGCAAACAAACAAAAACAAAATCAAGTTGTTAAAAAAAAATTCCAGCACAAAATATGTATAGTTTTTTTTCTTTTTTTGGTTGGTTGGTAGTTTATTTTTATGTCCATTTTCTCTCTCTGTATGGCAAGTCTATGAGTTCATCAGTGTATAGCCCGGGCAATAGTAAGCTCGCATGTTAGTAAATGTTTGTATATTCATATGTGTGCTTTTAATGCTTTTGGGAAATTAAAAGGGAAATTGAATTCTTAAATTACTATCCAAACGTATATATACAACGGACATCTAGCAAGAAACATATACATACACTTACATTTACTAATACTTGTTACTATTCTCAGACATACAACTGTGGCCCCATAAGTTTTTTTTCGATTTAGACTTTTTCTGTTTGTGGCTATTTTTTTCAAATTATAATAAACTAAGAAAGAATTGCAAAAAAAAAAGTTTAAATAATTTGTGCGGAAATACCAGCTGCAAAAACCTACCTCCCACCACACGACAGGTAATAACAATATCATCACCTTCCTGTTTTGGCCCTAATTTTGTACCGTTTAGTTGACGACCCCATCGATCTAAAATAATGGGTTGTTCTGGAAGAACTATAACGAAAGAAGAAAAATGGTAAATTAATATTAATAAAATTATGTATAGGTATGTGATAAAATTAAATGAGGAAATAAAAAATAATTCAATAGAAAGAAAAAAATACAAGTCAAAATAATCTATAGCCAGGATATGAAGATATTAGTATTTAAGTGGATTTTCAGACATATTAAGAAAATTTTTATATAATTTTAGTTGAATTACTTGAAAGTATTCACCTTTTCAACAAATCGCAAAATTTAATTTATAATTAATATTTTCTACGATTAACTAGAATTTTATATCTAAAATCTAAAAATGGTATTTATATTGAGTTTATAATTCCATATGTAATATTCTGAGCCCTGGTTAAGTTCTGAGTCAATCTAGCTTTGTCCGTCCGTTCGTCTGTCTGTTAATAGCGAGATAGAGCACTAAGCAGAACACTTATGGAGTTGAAAATTGGTTTGAATACTTAAATCAGGTAGTACAAAAAATCTTATCGACCAAATACTACAAACACTATCCTTCATAACTTTAGTTAATAATTTTCTGCATATTTCTCTTGAATTAAAGTGTTTATTACATCCATCAAGAATGGACATGACCCTTTCACTTTACCTCCACATAAGGAGATACATCAAAAAAAGGTTTGTACAAATAGACAAGAAACAAGAAATGAAAACAAAAAATTAATATGACCCGCCTTATTTAATATCCACTAAATATATGAAAAAAAATTGTAAAGGTACAGATGGCGGTCAAGACGAACAAAACATTCGCACTTATTATAAGTGAAATGATTAATTAAATACCCAGCAAAAAACGACCGAGAGCATCCAAAATAGAACATTTTCACCACTTCAAAAGTGGAACAAAGTATATATTTTAAACTTTTTTGGAAGTTCTTAATAACTACTTCTAGAAAAAGGAAAATAAAGGAATTTTTATCGGGAAAAAAGCTTTATAATTTCTAAGAAAAATAAAATTTTACAAATTTTAAATCTTTGTTAAAATATTTAATAAACTTAGTTTTATGGAAAGTACTTCAAAAGCAGTGAACAGAAGTATAAAAGAAAAACATTCTGCCAATGACAAACATGGGTTAAAAAAAGAATATCTGCAGCTCTTTTGCACCACTAAGTAAGGTGACAACACAATGATAAATTCATGACTTTTTCATCTCTTTTTCAGCTCCTTTTTTGCTGGGTATACCATACTTCTGATGTACTCCTTCAAAAGTAAGCCATTTTATATTTCAATATTAGCAATATAACTGATGTTTGCTGTCAAATTGTCTCCAATGTTATTAAATAATATCAGGAGAATTTGATCATTGATAGGATATATGATCCGGAAAGAAAAATCTCCACATAATATTTTGAAGGCCAACAAATTTAAAAGCATATTGAAAAGAATTCCAAACATATCTGGCAGAAAATTAGCCCTGTTAGCTCAGCACTTAGGCTATTTGGTACGAATATTTAATGCAACTGCGGAGTTGAAAACATATAGAATCCGAATTTTTTTAAGCTGGAATGCTGCAAAGAGATTTGGAAGCCAAGAATAGGGTACGGAAATTAGAATGAAATTTCTTAAAAAAATTCCCATGTTGTAATATGCACGACGAAACGTATGTACTGAAAGATTTTTGGCAGCTGGTTAAAATTTTTATGTTGATGATTCTCGGGGATATGTTAAAATAAGTTTAGAACTGAAAAGCTTTGGAATTTTTTAAAAAATTCCTGATTTGGCAAGATTTATGCAGTTGCGGCAAAAGAAACAAGTTATTTTTTACAGTGGTCTATATAAATAACGAAAAAAAAACAACAAAAATTGTTTGAAAAAAATAATTTACCTTTCATAAGAGAGTACAATGGCTCTACATATTTTTGGTCTGATTTGGCACCATATTACTACCTAAGAATGTCCTAGAATGGTACCATAACATTTACATAGTATTTGTATCATGAAAGGTAAATTTTCTAAGTTATATGGAGCCAAGATCAATGAAGAAATAGTGTTTAGAAGAATATAAACTATATTTCTCTATGATCTGCAGTGTATTATCAATTAAATATTAAAACAATAAAAACTCTGTGATCAACCGTTTCTAAGTTTTTGAATTTTATATATGTTATGATTTTATAGATCGCACTCTTTATTATTGCAAGCATAAATATTTTGTTTCATAAATTGTTAACATACATCCAGAAAAAAAGTAACCACATAAGTGTTTAAATTAATAACATTCAGTGTCAACAGGGAATCCGCACCACATGTGCTCAAATTCAACACCAGGCGCTTAAATCATTAACAAAAATATGCATATAATTCAGGACTGATTATTAATTTAACGGCATGTTTCTCTTTCTCGAAAGAAAAATTCGTTGTGAATAAATGTATGGAAAAGACAAATAAATTTAAAATTTTGATTTTTTATTTGAAGTCAACTTTTGATTCGACTTAGAGAAACAGACAATTCTATATATTTGTTCAAAGTATTTATACATTCCGCCGAGTGAGTGTTATGAGTATTGTAAAAATATAAATTTATTCAAATAAGATTCGACTAAAATCTCACACATATACATATTATATTGATACTGACATTTATAGATTTAGGTTTATATAAAACTTACCACCATATTTCCTAAATCACTTCACTTCACTTTGAAAAAGTTTCCATACAAATTAAAAAAAAAAAAAAAACAATTTACACGAAAAATTTCTTAAATTGAGGAAAAGTGTTTTACAAAATAAGGCCCTTACTTGTACTGAATTATTAAAACAATGCAATATTCAGGTCATATATAGTCGTTAAAACCCTATTCCCGAAAGATAATTGTATGGGGACTATATATAATAAACCGTTCATAACTAGTTTCAAGAGGATTCCTCCTAAAGCTAATAGATGATCTTTATCGTATCTTTAACCTATAGTTTTACTACAATGTTTTAATGGTCCTACAGACTGTCAGACAGACGGATATACACCTTTAAATTGACTAAGGAAGTGATTCTAAGTCGAATGGTATACTTTAAGGTGGTGATCTGACGGCTTTTTCTATGCTTTACAAAACATCAGCACAAATGCATAATATGGTTGTATGGGATTCACATATGCGTAGCAGGTGAGTGAAAAATTTTTTCAGGCATATTTATAGAAATTTCGGTCCCCTTGCAAGGATATTTTCCACAAATTTAAAAAAATAAATTATTTTTGACAAAGTTGCCAATTTAGGTATTAAAAATAAAACAGAATTTTTAACTAACACAATCTTAAAGTCACGTTTTTTTGACAACAGAGTTAGGTTTTTTTTACAAGCTTTCCATTCTTAGTATTCTTTGTTTAGAGATATCAATTTTTTTTTTTTTTTTTGTCATAAGTTTCTATTTTGAAAATGTTTTCTTTCTTTTTTACATGAACTTAACTATTATATACCAAACATTAAAACAATTTTATCTTTAAGATTTAACAAATTTAAAACATCTTTAATTCTTTGGCTTCTAAATACAATTCTCCCCAACCTTGATGTTTATAGCAATAAAATCAAATCAATCACATTTTATTGCGAGCAAACTTATAAATTAAATTTAAATATAAATAAACATGTCACGGTATTGTAAACTAAATAACATTCAAATACAAGCACTCACACACACTCACACTTAGTACAATAACAATAGTAGTTAAAGAGAAAAAAATGCATAAAAACAAATCAAATGGAAATTGTCAGGATTTCTAATAAGAAAG
Organism: Phormia regina; assembly: GCA_001735545.1. NCBI lineage: Eukaryota > Metazoa > Arthropoda > Insecta > Diptera > Calliphoridae > Phormia > Phormia regina. The sequence goes on from MINK01003795.1 coordinate 16,431, forward strand.
TTTTATAGCCATAACATTTCTAACAAGTTTATAAACAAACAGACATACACACACACATTTAAACATAAGACGTGTATATTTAAATGTGTGCATGCGTACACTAGTATAACAAATAGAGAATTTAATTTATTATGGAAAGTTCTTTTTTTATTTAGTAAAAATAAAATGTTATAAATGTTTTCTCTATTATTTTGCTTTCAATTTACCATCTATCAAAACAAACTGATCCGTATTTGGATGGCTTCAACCTCTTGCATTAAATAGAAAATGAAATAGAAAGAGTTTATTATTTACTCGTGTTTATATCAAAATACTATATAAATACTAGTCTATATTTATTTCTGTTGCCGGTTTTTGTTGTGCTTTTGTAAATTTTATTGTTATTTTTTTATTATTGTGCGTATATTTTATAGAGTCGACTTGTTAAATAAATAAAAAATAAAATAAAAAAAGCAACGACAACAAGAGAAGTAGGAACTAAATTTAATACTATTATAGCAATTGATTTTATGATGATTTTCATACGCCACGTACTAGGGAGCCTAAGAGAAAATTAATATACATTTACACGCACTGGAATTTCATACATACATAGGCCATACTTAGTGTTTGTGTTTACGCATACACTTCACAAAACAAAGGCACACATAAATAAATAAACAAACAAACAAGAACACAGAGGCCAGGCAAACAATATAAAATACATACAATCAAAGTGCGGCATAAAATAATGAGCAAATGTCCTTGTAGTTGATTACTATCCATACAATTTTTATAGCTGTTGATGTTGTTTTCTATTTTGTTTTGCTTTTTTTTTATTGAATATTTTGTCAACATCGTTAAACATAATTGTATACGGTTTTTATTTAAAATTCTTAAGTTGTTTTTCCATACGCTATATATATTTATATGTGTGTGAGTGTGTGTGTATGGCCGGAAAACAATAAATGGAAGTACAAATGAAAAAATGCGTCTGATTTGCATATTTCTATTCTTTGTAGAGGATTGGGTTGCAGAAAGAATGAAATTAAAAAAGGTTTTAATTATTTATACTTAAGAATTACCTGAGGAAAATTTCTAAATATAGTTCGCAATATGGGTTTAAGATGTCCTTTTAAATTTCTACACAAGTTTGGTTTCATAAGTAGTTTAAGGAACTCAAAGAAAACTAAACAGTTTTAATTATTAGTAATAAGTAGTTGGAATAAATAACAAAAGAGGTCGAAAATATTAAAAATATCTAAAATAGTAGAAAAATCGAAAATTGTTGGACCGACCAAAAGTCGAAATATATAAAAATGATTATTAAAAAGGATTAGTAACAAATACAATTATATTCCAAATATATAACTTTTATTGAATACCTGGCGTATACTAATAGAAATAATCAAAACCCCACAGTGAACAGAATGGCAAAAAATGGCTGAAAAATGGTTAAATAATGGCTAAAAATATACACTGGAGCATATCCCTATAAACGCACACTACTTTTTTTAAAAAAAAAAAAAGGTAAAAATTAAACAAGAAAA
>MINK01003796.1:0-11875 GCA_001735545.1 Phormia regina
ACCTTCCTCTATCAGACCCCACTAACCGCTTTTTGTCACATCTTTTTGTTTGGACCCCATAGGTCGAACAATATGGTAAAGTTTGTTTGATCGATTATAATATAATAGTATTGACAGTCTGTTTTTATAAAACGAATGAAATGTTCGACGAACGAATCGTCTATAGACGAATACGTATAATAAATTTGGTTTTTATAATTTGCTCGAATTCGTTCTTTACTAACTACGTTTTTTACATTATAAAAATATTGATTATTATTAAATAATATTTGACTTTTGTAAAAAACAGGATAAAATAATAATGTTTTGAACAATAGCTCTTGGTTTTAGCAATGAAAGTGATAAAGCAAATGTCCGTTTATGTAAAAAAAAATTACGCGATTCATACAATGCCCTTGATATTCCTGACGATCGGTAAGTTATTGTTTATATTCCAATACGACTTATAATATGTTTTTCATCTTTGACAGGTTTTTTGTTTATTTCCGAATAAACAATCTTCATCATGATTTTGGAAGTAATGGAACCAAAAATGAAAGCTACTTACAGATGCACTCACATACCTCCAATAGTTAAACTTACGGCATGTCTAGATATTTATACCCTACACCACCAAATGTGGTTGGTGTATTATGTGTTTGTGCATATATTATCACGCAGAAAAAAATTTTCCTACACCCACCTTAAAGTATACCGACTCCATCCGTCCCTCTGGTTGGCTGGCTGGGCGGCTGGCTAGCTGTCCATGTAAAGCTTGTGCGTGAATTTTCATTCACTTAGAACCACACATCTTTCATTTATGTTTAAATAAAAAATTTTGTTGAAATGGAACTATAAATTCCTAGGCATTTTGATTTTCTAAAGCTACTGTTTCTAAAGGCTTACTAGAGGTTTGTTTCGCATCATGTAAACATATGTTGATAATATACATGATCATGGTTGGGTGGGTAAATTTTGTTGTTGTGTTAACATCAATCGCAACACTATGAAATTATTGTCTACTTAATAATGTTTTCGATTTCCATATTCCTTATCTTCTTTAACCAAACCTTAATAGCATGCATTAATTTTTAAAATTAAAGTTCTGTAGACATTTTTTATCGAGTTAACGATAAAAAAATGTCATTAGCCATTAGCCAACGAAACAGGAGCCGGAAGTAAATTGCATGCTACTGCTACGATGAACTCGTAAAACAATATAAAGCTCTAACGTTACATGCTACAAGTTTAGTTAAAACTTAAAATAAGATAAATATTTTTTATTCTATAAATTTCTTAATAAGAATTATTAAACAAATATTTAAATCATTTTATGTGAAAAGTTTGTTGGAATTCATTCAACAAACTCTTACATGTAGCGTATATATACAAAATTCATAAAATTTGACTTGGCAGCACTAAAATTTTTAAATCAATGGGATTTTGAATATCAAGAAGTTTTTGATAATGACAATTTTTTACCAACATTTTTGTCCGAGTGTAAATAATTTTATGGAAACTTAGCTTGTTTTAAATTTTCAAAAATATATATTTTTTTTAATCTAGTTTACCTTTCTTTAAACATTTGAAAATTTTTGAAATTTTATTTCTTCTATCATACATTTTTATCGGAAAGAATGAAAATATAAATTCAAATTTATAGAAGAAAAATTTTTTTTCTCAATTGTGCATTTTGGTATATACAATTATAGTTTTTGGAATATTATAGAATTCACTACTTTCGGATTCACTTTTCATTGGAATTTTACATTGTGTATGCCATTCAAACGGGTAAGGAATTATTTCTTATTAATTTTATTTGGAATCTGTGTTAAATCATGGTCAATTTTATATTTCATCTATAGGATATTGTTCTTTGGACATTTCCCTTTGGCCTAAACATTTTTCGTGTGCAAATTATTACAATATTTGTGATTATTAACATTGCATCCTCATTTGATATAATAACTATTTGTGTGAATTTCCGTGTGGAACGCCAAGGGAATCTTAGGGAGATAAACCAACATATATTCCTGTTTTTTTTTGTCCACCTTATCATAGTGCATTATCCCTCCTCGCATTGTTCAGGGAAAGTGTTAAATATAAATAAAGTGAACATTGAGACATAAATAGAGTGTTCAACTTCTTTTTCCTAACATTTGAAATTTTATTCACTTGACCTGCTTTTTAATATAAATTACCGGATTGGATTATAATTTAATTTGATAAATTTTCTTTATACAAATTTAACGTAACTTTTGAAACGATTATTATTCGTTATTTATTATTTTTTTTTTGTTCTATAAATTAAATTAACTTTATTTTTTTGTGTTGTAATGGTCACCTAAATATTTTTTATTATAATTTAAAATCATTCATACTTGAAAACTAATAACACACAAAAATACAGTCACATAAAAAAAATTAAACACACAAATGTTTGTATTTTATTAAGAAAAGAATTGAACATTCCCTAAAATGATGAAATACATACATTTGCAAAGTATACACTAAACCTTAAATACCCACACATACACCTATACATTTTTTGTTGAAAATAGAAAAGAAATTTAAAAACTTATCGTATCCAGATTCTTCCGGGGCCTGAGGATATCGTGGGGTCAAATATAATGTAAGTTGATTGTATTCCTTTTATTTTATATTTATATCAGCCATTTTGAAAACACACTCTTTAAATTTATGTACTTAATGGAGAGTAACAATACCTATGTAAATTTTAAAATATTTAAAATAATATTCTTATACTTTTGGCAAAATAAGCTACTAAATTTTCATTCCACTTGATAGGTGTGTTACTCATTTATTAATCATACCTGAAAACATAGAAACAAACATCACAATTTGATTCAAATTTTAATTTTTTTTTATTATTTGATTTTTTTTACTACCCTTTATTTATTTGAAAACGGTGACCAAATTTAAAATAAAAAATTTTCAATATTAAAGTATTTGTTCCTTAAAATAAAATCAGAAAACTAAAGTACTACTTCACTAATATTATTTCTATTAATTTAATTAATTTTAGAATAATTATTAATAAATTTTTAATGTTAATATATTTATGAATATGGAATAAGTGATTATTATTTTATTGTGAAAGGTGAAGTTGGAAGTATGGGGTAGGAAAATTTTTCGTTTCGTTTAGATTTTTTTTGTTGCGCTGACAACCATTGTTTTCTATTGTCTGCATGGCGGGAGGGTTCAGGACCAGTGTAGCTTACAGCTTGAGCTTCACAACTGTTAGGGACTACTATTTCCTCTTTATTTTATTTATTTCCGTTTGTTTTCGTGTTTATATATATTTATATATGCTACCTAAATTTAAAATCTGATGTAACCGATTCAATTTTTTGTTTTTGTTATTTATTCATTTGGGAACCTATTACACCCACCCTAACGACGAGCACGGCCGAATAATAGGTAGCAAAGTTCCCAAAATCATTCACCTCAACTTTTAGAATCGTTACAAGTTGTACTATTAAAATGGGTTCTTCTTCATTAAGTTCCTAATTGGGACGAAGTTGAAACAAGTTGTGTTTTTATAATGGAAAAAAGGACAGAATTAAACATTAATTATTCTAGTTTATTTGATGAATTTTTACTTATTAAAAACTAGATTAGTTCAGAAAAAATAAACGAATGGAATAACGATCAAACATTTACCGTAGAACGTTGGGTGGAAATTTTCCAACATTTGCATGAAAAAAGTATTGGTTTTGAAAATATTCTTAAAATTATAGAATTTTGTTTATATTTTGATCAACTAAAAATAGAAACTCTTAAAGCAATTTTAATCACGAAATTAAAGTATGAACAAAATTGTACAGAATTTAAAGAATATTTAAAACAAAATGAAAACTTAATAAAACAAATTTATTCTCTGAAAAATATTACAATTAAATATTTTTATTTATTTATTTATTTATTTTTTTCTAGTGCTTCTTTGTATTACAAATTATTTTTTTTAGTTTTTTCATGTAGATTTTGTAATATTAAAAATGGATTTTAAAACGCTTTAAAAATATTGTCATATTTTGAAGTACAAATTTTTGTATTTATTATTTTTTGTATTTATTATTTGTTTAAAACTTTATTGACAATTGAAATTTTGACGGTTAAATTAACCTGATTTAGAAAATGGTGGTTAGCGTATTTTATTTTATCCTGTTCTCTATTTTGCTGAAAAAAATAATGACCATATTTTTTTGGGGGTTAATGATTATATTTTCAATTAAATTACTTTACATGTAATTGTAATTAAAATGTTTAAACTACAATTACAAGTAATTATAATTGAAATATTTACAATTACCGTAATTACAATTACATATAATTACAATTGAATATTTTCAATTACAATTAATATAATTATAATTGAAAAATTCCAATTAAAATTGCATGTAATTGTAATTTTTCAATTACCATTAATGTAATTTTAATTGAAAAATTACAATTACAGTAATTTTGAAAAATTAGTTTTATTAAAAGCTAACAAACACTTCATAAATTCATAACTTATTTATTTTTCTTTTTCTTGTAATGTATATACAAATTGTATATAATATTTTTCATTTACACTTAAATTACGCAGTACATAAGATATGTTATACATAACATTGAGGTATTTGTTTTTCAATATTATTTCTTATATTTGTTTTCTTTGTAAATATCTAGTTTTGTATATAACTGGGGTATTCACACGGTGTGCTATCAAGTGTTATTGTCATAAAATACTTTAAGTTGTGCTTCAAAGAAGAAAGTCCTAAAATAATAAGATCTTTTACGATGTGTTTATTGTTAGGAAATTTAAGAGAATTTAGAAAAGAAAAATTCTTATAGTTTGATACCTGCAATGCGTAAAAAAGATTTGAAAAACATTTGTATGTTAAAGTTTTCTGTCAGAAGAAAACAAGGAAATTCTTCTAAAAATTATTTTTTTACACTTATTTGAAAATTGTTAATAATTTCTTCTTCAAAAGTGAGAACAAGTGTTTTAGCTAAAAACCGCATATATTTTTTTTAACTACAATATATTTTATAAAAATATTCATATCTATTTCAAAATGTTCTTACTGCTTTGCACAATCATCTTCCATAAATATATAAAACATTTGTCTTCAATTTTGTGTTTGGAAGATTTAATTTTTCAATTTTTCTTATAATATTTTCGTTTTCTGCATTATTTGTGTTAAATATATTGTCCAGAAAATCATTCAATATGTCAACATCTTTACGGTTTTCTTAAGCTCTAATGAAATTTGGTGTAGGCTGTGTGTTGAGTTCCATTTTATATATAGATGTCAATTTGTCCCATAGCAATTTAAGGTATTCCACAGCGTCTTTCTTTGGGTATCAATTAACATATGAGTAATCCTTGGATCGAGGTAAAGACATGCTTCCAGAGCGTTATTAAAAAAAAAAAGAGTGGTGGTTCGTTTTTCCATATTGTCTAATAGAAGTTTACTTATTTTGTATGCACTCTTGTTGACTTTTTCATTTTCTTTAACAGTTTTTGTAATCAGTAGCTTACATTTTAATCATTGGGCGTAAAAGTCGCCATAATGAAGTTGCTCTTCTTGAAATATGACAATTATATTTTGAAGTGGCTTAAAAACAGTATAATATGAGGCCACAAAATTCCAAGTCTTCATTTATTTCAAAATTCTCTTCAGATAATTTATTTGTTATTGATTCCGCTGTTTTGACTATCTCTTTCGAATTTAATACACGAAATCATTAAATAAGTTGATCCCCAACGCGTAGGACAACTCAGCTGAGGAATTTTTAAGGATTTTAATTCAAATAAGTCTTTGTAACCATTTGAATTTTTTCTCAAAAACTTTACTAAATTTCTACACTGTCGAATATAACGCTTCATTTCAAAGTCTTTTGTTGCATCCAGTGCCACCAACTGAGCTGTGTGAGCTGCACATCTACAAACTATTATGTTTCCGACGCGTAGATCCATATTATTTTCAATTAAGGTAAGGTTTTGAAAGTAGATCTCATTGTTATAGTTTTCTTCGTATTATTTTGTACATTTCACCATATTGCTGCCGTTATCACTTGTAATTGTTACAATTTGTTGTAAATTAATATCATATTTGTTCAATACGTTTAAAATTTCTGTTGCAAAAATTTTTGAAATGCTTGAATTTTTTCCTTTTAACTTCACTATTACAGTATTCTACATCCAATTTTATCACTTTTTATATATTGAGCTGAATTTGTTCTTGATAATCTTGTTGCACTGTCCACTTTAAGTGAGATCAACTTATTTTTACATTCACTTGAAATTGCATTTATTATATTTTTTATCTCTTCAGCAAGTGTTTTTTTGCAATTATTTGCATTGAAAAAAATTGTTTCTCCATTTTTTTTTTTTTTTTTTGATGCCTTTACATATTGGATTTATTATATTTTTCATGTTATCCGAATTTAAAACATTAAATGGTACGGCATCCTCCGTTACCAATCCGATATTTGATTTAATTAAAAGTTTTTTACTTATTTCGCACATTATATTTTTCTTTTCGTATTTTATATACTAAATATTTTTATGAATGGATGCAGATGTTTACTTATCATAAAAGGGTTTCTAATGATTTTAAATGACAAAATCATGAATGAAACATTTTTTATTATTTTTATTGATATACAAATGTATAATGTAATTTTCCAAATTTGCATGGAATTTCCTAGTATGTGCGATTTGACAATATGAAACTATCAAGAAAGTGTATGCAGCGAATCAGAAAATCGATCAGGTAAATACATATGTTCTGCATTTCTTTAACAAGATCTAATAAGAAACAGTTTTTTATGATTCAAACAAAAATTGATTATATTTCTATTATTAAATTCGAGGTTGAAACTTACCATTTTCAAACAGAACTATTCTTGGATATTAATCGTGATTTTCAAATGCTAGAATTTTCTTTAACAAATGGCTTTTCATTAAACATACATTCAGGATACCGTTTATCATATTTGTTTTAATATCGCAATTGCTAACATAAAATATTATTTTTATTAAAAATTCTAAGTTTTAATTCAATTTTATTAAAATAATTTAACGCTTTTTCAAAATATTCATATATACGAATATTTAACTTATGGAATTTTTTACGTCTTAAAAAAACACATACGGTTGTGTTATCATTTCTAATAACAATTCTACCTACAATTTGACATTCGCCTATTAGCTCATGGTCGTACTGCTTTTAGCACATTTTCGTTTTTCTGTGTGTGCCTTTTTTATCCGACTGCTTTTGATTTTTGTTTTACTTGAGATGGATTTTCGTGATCACAAAAAACGAGTGCTGCCGCTTTTGCCTCGTTTCTAAAATTTTCCATTAATGACTTTTTGTTAAATTTTTTAATTTTGTCAGCAGCTAGTGTTATTAAAATTGATAAATTAAAAAAGCAGTGTGTTATTTTTGCTTCTGTTTTAGTAATGTGTAAGCTAATTTTGTTTTAGCAGTAGCCACGTAAATCGCAATATTTAGATGCTTTTGCTTAAAAGGCGATAGCGATTTAAACCATGTGTGAACATGCTATAAATTTGTGCATAGTTCTATAACTTCAAGATTAATTACATTTTATGAATTTATTTATAAAAGTTATTAACTTTTATAAAGTTAAATAAAAAAATTTAGACATTTCAAAAATAAAAGGAAGAAAATTTTGTTTGTGTACTTTAGCTGACTAGCAGCCACCAAAGGTATTTAAAATAACCGCCGTCAAAAAATATTTCCAGCTTAGTCATCGACAACTGCCGTTTATGCTCATGTTTTAAGTAATTATAATTAAAAATCTTCAAAAAGACAACTAAAATTACATGTAATTGTAATTGCATTTTTTTCAATTACAATTAACTTGAAATTGAAAATATACAATTACAACGTAATTGCATGTAATAAATTACTGAATTAATGATTATTAACCCCCAAGCCTGCTAAAAACATGAAATTGGTACGGGACACCGTCTACCTGCTAAGGGACCAATTAGACGGAATCGTTCTTAATTCGATGGTAAGTAGTATAAATCGTCTAGAAATAAACGAAAATATAAATTGTACCAATTTAAAAAATATTTTGATACATTTTAAGCATGTACCTTTTTGTGATAAATTGGAACCAAGTGGACAGACTCCTTATCAAATAGACAGTAGGTTGTCCAAATCGTCTGGGAATAAAAGAAAATCAACATTTTTATTAATTTTTATGAACAGTTTCAATTTTTATTAAAGGTGCACTTTTTGATGATGGAGCTTAAAATGGATTTTTAAACCACCTACCTGTTATTATCTTCCTTGAGATTTTGAATTAACACTAACTAATAAAAGAGCCATACGTATAAAATACATTTTGTTATCCCTTTTAAAAAATTATGTTAAATTGTGTTCGCGTTTTCTTAGTGTAGCCGCTAGTCGTGTCATATCTATGTCTAATTTACGATTTATAATCTTTACGGGACCTGCGGTCATTTTGCCAAACTTTGCTGCGAATAACCCCAAAGAAATTCTCCAATACAGTTTTTGCATATGTATGTCATATTGAACTCATATAAAATTATTTTAGAAATGTATTGGATATTTTTATGCCTCTGTGAAAGTACTCCGAAATTTTTTTCCTTGGATATATCATTTTCGACATTAATTGGTACATTCACCTTAAATTTCTCTGTTTATAGATGTGTACTTTAACAGATCAATAATGGAGAGTGATGTTAAAAAAACATTGTTTATTATGAAATCAGTATGGAGATAGTGAATTTTTATTAGTTTAATTAGATGTAGTATATAAGCTTTTTTATAAGATGGATCCCAAATCCCCAGATCCTCATCCAAGAAATAAATTTTTCAGCATTAAATTATGATAGCATTTGACAAATACAATTGTTAAATTAGAACCATTTTCACGGAAAAAGCCATTGTTTTAAAAACCTTTGAAATTTCATAATTATTCATTTGAAAACATGCTCAAATTTTGAATATGAGCTGAAAAGCTTTAATTTGATGTTATTTCAAATTCAAAACTGGCATTATACGGCAAAAGGTTTTTTTATATAGCAATTGAATTTATCAAAGGTTTTCATAATTTAAAATAATGCTATTTCTTTAAAAAACTAATTCTTCACAAATATTTTCAAAATGTAATTTAAAAATTATAACTTTTATTCCTTTATATTGAATGCGATTTATTGAATCAATTTTAATTTGTTTGGAAAAAGAAAAAATAAATTTTGATAGCTTTTGAGGAATACAATTGTTGTATAAGAACGTTTTTTTTGGAGAAAGCCATAACTTTGAATTTGAAATATTATGAAATTAATGCCCTTTTTGAAATCTAAACATGTTTCTAAATGAATTAGTATCAGCTAAGAGAAAATGCTTTAATTTCATATTTCTTTAAATTCAAAACTACGGCTTTCTCCAGAAAAAGGTACTTCTTAATTTAAAACTGGACTTCAATTTTATTTAACAAATGTTTCACAAATACCTTGAAAACCGATTTTTAAAAGTTTAAAATACTCTTGAGTTAAATATGAAAATTTTTTCAAAACAAATTTTTGAACAGAAAATTTTGCATTAGTAAAGCATTCATCATTTTATGCATTTTGTTCATCATAATTCATGGACCATATTTCATGAAGGCAAAAAGGCTGTATTGGTCAATAAAATATAATGAAGAATATGCGTGAACTGATGAAATGAAAATTTTCTTTTCAGCTAATATAAAAAATATATGAATATATAATTAACCAATGTAATTTTTTTTTGTGTAAATTGTGTCCGAAAGAAAGCACGTGGCAAAAACACTTACATCCATATTAAATAAATAATAATTAAGTAGAATTGTTTGTATTCAAACTTCTGCTGTTGAGTCCAAAAGTGGGAAGAAAATATTGAAGCTGGAGCTACGTTAAGAATTTTCTTCTGTTTCATAAATGTATCGTTGTAAACGTTTTTCACCAGGATCACGATCTACAACAGAAAATATTGACAGAAATGATTAAAAAACAAAAATGATTAAAAAACAAAAAATTAATAATAAAAAAATTTATTAAAATAAAAAAACTAAAAAAGAACATAAAAACATAAAAAAAGTACATAAAAACAAAACAAATTCATTTAAAAAAATTCACCATAAAAAACATAACAAATTTATGTAAAAAAATTCAATACTTAAGCCCTCAAGGAGCTGATGACGGAGGTTGGGCCTGTTGTTGAATCGGTGGTTAGGCCTGTTGTTGAAGCGGTGGCTGGGCCGGTGGTTGAAGCGGGGCCTGGGCCGGTAGTTGAAGCGGGGGCTGAGCCGGATATTGAAGAGGGGGCTGGGCCGGGTGCTGAGAATATTGCACTAGTGGTTGTGGGGAGCCGGGGTTTGTGCTGCATAATACGCTGGTGTTGCGTAAGCTTGTTGGTAAGTGTACCAGTGAGATTGGGGTGGTGGTTGCCGCTGCACAGCCCCCGCACTCCCCTTCTTCACTTTTACATTAAAAATTATTTTGCAACCGTAATGTGGACACTTTTGATTCTGAAAAGAAAAATTTAAAAATTAAAAAAATAATTAAATTTATAGAATAAAAATACTTAGCATCTTTCTCTTCTTGCTACTAAATCTAAAATGACGCTAAAAATAATGGCGTCGCTCAAGTTAAGTCAAGTTTCTATTTTCGCAGAAATTTATTTTAGATGCTGGCAAGTTTAATTTCAATTCATTCATTTCATAAGACTGCCATATCGGTAAAATATATGAAAGCACTATGGTTTTACAAATGGAACAAAAAGTCAGCTTTAAGACTCTTCCAATATTTAAATAAAATTTTTTTTCGACTTTTATTGAACCATTTTTGTCTTTTTGGATTATTTTTATTTGTTTATTGTCGTTAAATCGCGAAATATATTTTTCTAACAAAATATAGTATAATTTTGTTACTCTTTTTTGTTCTAATGGTACTTTTGAATTTTCTATACTATTTAAGCTAAAATCATAAAATAAAAAATATATGGTATTAAGTGACTGAGAATCTATAAGAGAGTACTTACCCTACGAACATTTGGAAGATATCTTCCTAGAAGATATTTACACTCCTTGAGTGAAATATTGAAAAATCTTTTTTTGAAAACTTTGGTAGAACAAAAAACTATAGTGGTAGAAAAAATTTATATCAGATTGAAGTAAATTTTTTAAAAGTTTTGGTTTGCATATTTTTTAAATTAATTATAATACCATTAATAAAATATACATTATTTCGTCTGAAAAAAGGTATTTTTACCTTATTGGTAATCTTTTGCAAGGTTTTTATTTATTAAATTTTAAAACATTTTTCTACCTGATACAGTAGTTTTTTGTCTTCTTTGAGTAGTTTGTTAACATTATAAACTTAATTTTGTTCAATTTAAACTTGGCAGCATTGGAATTTAGTTTTTTATGTTTTTATGTTTTAAAATTTTTGACAACTTTACTTCAGACCCTAATGTTTTGTCCGCACTGAAAAAAAACTTATTGCGCTTGATTTTTGTATACAATATATTTGCAATAATTTGACACTAAAAGTTTTGTTTTGCATAAAATTTGTTCTAAAATCCCAAAAAAATTTCAAATAAATATTCTTGACCATACTTTCTGTCCGTAACTGTATATATCAGTACAGGCGCGGATCCAGCTAACTTTTGGGGGGAGGAAAATAGAAGAATTTCCTAAATGTTTCCATATATTGTATGATTTATTACAGATTTTTCATTAAGTGCTTTCCTTTTGGGGAGGGAAATTTCCTTTTTTCCCTCCCCGTGGATCCGCGCATGTATCACAACCATGAACAAAAATATTTTATGTATTGCCGATATATTTCTTCCCTTTTGGCTAT
>MINK01003800.1:0-11537 GCA_001735545.1 Phormia regina
AAGTACCATCAGAACAACAAAAAGGTACCACAAAATCTCTGTTTATGGATTCACATTCATTTAGGACTACGTATCATTAATTTCATCTTTCTAGGTTCATAATTATAAAAAAATCAAAAAGTACCATTAGAAGAACAAAAAAGTACCAAAAGGACCGCTCTTGTGAATTTTTCCCATAAAGGACCATGTACATTTAATTTAATGTTTCTAGGTTTAATATTACAGAAAATTCAAAAAGTACCACAAAATCCCCTGTTATGGATTCTCATTCACTTAGGACCACATAACCCTAATTTCATGTTTCTAGATTCATAATTTTAGAAAATTCAAAAAGTACCATTAGAAAAACAAAAAAAGTACCACAAAGTTCCCTCTTATGAATTCTCATTAACTAAGGACCAAATATCCCAAATTTCATATTTCTAGGAAAAAAGTACCATTAGAAGAACGAAAAGGTACCAAAAATTCCCTTTTTTTCCCATGCGTTTTTTATTTCATGTTTCTAGGTTAAATATTACAGAAAATCAAAAAAATACTATTGGAAAAACAAAAAGTTCCTCCTCTTGAATTCTTACTTATATATGGTATCACGAATTTTACTCTTGTGAATTTTTATCCGCAGAGGACTACATTTTCTAATCTTATGTTTTTAGGTTTAATGTAATTGAAAATTCATTATTAAGTTTGAATTAAATGTAATTTTCCGCCTTTACCCCCGTTTTGGTACTTTTTTCATCCATCGATGTATCAAAAATTGTATTACAATAAATTTATAAATTGTAGTAGTATCCCGTATTAAAATCCTCTTATGAATATTTCAATAAATATAAGAAAATGTTTATGAAAAAAGTACCAAAAATTGGTACGATTTTTATCCCTTAAACGTTTGAATTTCTAAAAAGTACCGAATTTGTATTACTAATTTTTTTATAAGTTATGAATACGATATAAATTTTATCTGTATGTCCATTAGTTTCAAAGATACATATGGTGCCAAAAAAGTACCAAAATACAGTTTTTACCCGTTTTCTCCCTAAAACGGCAGGTACCAGACACCTGTCCAATTATTTTTTAAATGAATAACGATAACTATTCAACTATTTTGTATCATTATTAGTTTGCGAGTTATAAGGTTACCGATTTTTACCTTTTTTACATTCGAATTTCCAAAAAGTAGATATATATGGAGGGAGAGCTACCTACGCTCCAAATTTCATCTCTCTAGCTTCATCCGTTTGGGCTGTGAGATGATGAATCAGTCAGTCAGTCTATCTGTCAGTCAGTAACGTTACTCTTTTACATATATAGATAATATATATTGGTATAGGTATCAAATGAAATATTAGAATTTGGCATTAACTTATAATATATGTCCACTTGCTCCAAGCTTTACTGTTCTTGTAAAAAAACTTGTTTAGTTAAAGAAAAAATAAATAATATTCGAAAACAATTTTAAAGCGTTTCTCTTTAGAATTTCTTTTTTTTTCTTTTCACCCAAGTTTGTTGAAAACAATTAGTCATAATTGCTTATTTAATTAAAATTACCTACAGCACAACATATTTGTTACCAGCCTTCTTAGACAAATTAGTTACGAAATTATTTATAAAGAAATTTTGTCAATACCTGTATTTCTATAGCTCATCTTATTTCAGTTGTTTAACTGGTATTTCCTTTCAGGAAACTGCTGTGACTAAACTTGTGAAAATGATGTAATCACATAATTGATGCAAATATGAAAACAATTTTGCCATTGATTTGAAGTCAATCATTTGGAAACATTGATAATTTAACAACTGAATGAAAACACACGTTAGTGAGAATATGTAACGGAAGTTTTACCTTTCACAATTTTAATTAAATTGGTATTTGTGAAAAAAACTTGAAATAAAATAAGTAATATTTATGAGAGTACAATATATATACATATTATCGGTAAACTGACGAAAAACCCAAAAGTTTATAAATCGTTCATTTAAAATGTTAATCTGTTTTTATACCTTACACCACCATAGGTGGTTTGGGAAAATATTGCAACGCAGAGAAAAAATCTATCTACCCCCACCTTAAAGTATACCGTTCGACTCATAATCACTTTCTGAGTCGATTTAATCATGTCGGTCCGTCTAGTTGGCTGGCTGTCCATCAAATTATCTATATAATTGCGGCCTTTACTTTGTTACATGATTTTGGTCATGATCGGCCCATTATTTTTCCTTGCCCCCATACATATGTTCTTCCGAAATAGAGTTTTAACACTCAAAATTACTTTAAATTTTTTAATGAAATTTAAAACAAATAAATCCGTGTTTCAAATTTCATTAAGATCGTTCCTTAATTGACAATAGCTCCCATATAAGACCCAATTTAGAGAATCGGCAAAAAAAAATGCAGAAATACATGTGAATATTAGTATCGACGTAATATTTTGCAATAGTATGTTTTTATTCTCCACTTAATACAAGTATAGGTTCATAATTTTTCCCAATTTTGGTACACATAGGCCATGGTGTAGGGTATCATATGGTCGGGCTTGATCGATTTTACCTTTTTCTCTCGTTAATTTGGATTTGGAACGCAGTAAAACAATGTCTTAATTTGGAAGCTGAAATATTTACCTTATATTTTTATTATCGCATCAATTTCACTTTCCCGAAGTAATATAATCAATGGGAAATCAAATAACCTCGTTTAGCAGTATAATAGTAAATTTATTGTAATGGAAAAGTTTTACAATAATACATGTTTCTTTTTTTTTAAATAATACTTAGACTAGAAATAAGTAAATTCTCATTTAACTACCAACGTATTTAAGGACTTTTATATATACATAGCACAAACACATCTATACAATTTTTACGACAAACCTTTTCATATAAATGCACACATACTCATACCCAAACATATATAAAAAAGAAATAGTTAAATGCTTTAATAAAATCTCTACAACATGACTCTGTTCTAAGATGACGTAAAAGAATTTTACAGCAAATTATACTCCTTCATAAAAAAAACACACACATATTCACATACACACAATAAATAAATGGACAAAGAAGCAAACAAGTCAAAATGTCTAACAGAAAGGAAGATGACCGTACAAATATTTGATAAAGGAAAAGGGGAAAGTGTGAGAGGAGTAAACTTTAAGCAAATACTTTTCTCGTTACAAAGTAAGTAAAAAAGTTTAAATAAATTGTATTCGAATTGTCATTCTCCACAGCTTCATTCATTCCAGACAAAATTACATTTAAGAAAATTGTCATGGCACCAGTTGGCTCACATGTATTCATCATATAAATGTTCAGACAGACAAAGTTCTTGGTTGTCTCAACACCACAATAGCGAACATTTGTACCAACAATTTAGTATTTATGCCACATTTGTTCTTTCACTGCTGCTTTGCGACTATAAAATAAAATAAATGGAAAAACAATTAAGAAATTTTCTTGGGGTTTGCCAAAATTTTAAACTGTCGCCCACTGCCAAGATTTATATTTTTTTTATGCACGAAGTGACAAGTTGGAAATAATGATTCATCTTGTTTATCATGACTTTATTATTCAAGCAATTTAAATGTAAAAGGGAGAGGGATATGAAATTTTATTTGCTGCCTTTGTAAAAAATGGTTTGTTTTCTCAGATAATTTTAAAATTATTTCTAATTAACTTTGTTATCGACAACATGACGTAACTTTAGAGTTCTGTGTGGAGTTTCAAATTGATGTCTATTGTTTATAAACATATTTATTTTCATAAAGTACTTTCTTTTTCCTGTTTAATTTCTACGTTATTAATTGTTAAAAGAAGACTTATGGAATATTAATCTGAGGAAATAAAGCCAAAAAGGTACAAAAATACAAAGAAAATGTTCATTGTATCAATGAATTTGTGCACTATGAAAAGGTTTATTAAAACAATATGTTGTCATTCATTGATACTAAAATTCAATGCAAACGTTAATTGATAAAATTTTGAATCAATGAACTAGTTCAT
This sequence comes from Phormia regina, assembly GCA_001735545.1. NCBI lineage: Eukaryota > Metazoa > Arthropoda > Insecta > Diptera > Calliphoridae > Phormia > Phormia regina. The sequence continues at coordinate 3,994 of MINK01003800.1, forward strand.
TAAATAAAATAAATGATTCCATTGATTTCATTAAATAAAATAAATAATTCCAATGAACACATAATTTATCCTAATAAAACTATACATTAAAAATAAATCGCTTGTTCTGCATTTTTAGTTTTTTTTTTTATTTTTTTATTGATTTATGGTGTAGATACCATAAATATAATGTTTTACAACATTTACAGATGTGATCTAAAACTTCGTGATTGCTATTTTCTTTTTGTTTAAAACGCCTCATTTCTTATCAAGAGATAAAAATAAATTGATTTTATTTTGTTTTCATTTTATTATATCTCCCCTTAGAAATAATTTATTTTTAAATAATCTAATGAAATATTTCATTGATTCAAAGATTGTTCATTGTGTAATGCTTCCCAATTAAATCAATGTTTAATGTTTGGTTTTAATATATTGTTCATAATAGTGTGAATATATTCATTGAATTTTAATTAATGTTTTCAGTGATACAATTAATTCGTACATTAAATTAATTAATTTTTGGAAAAATTTTAATAAAATACATTTAAAGTGCCTCATTCAAATCATTGAAATCAATTTTTTCAGTGGTTTGGTTTCACGCTACACTTTCAAATGTTTTTTCCTTAATTGTTTTAATTTAAAAAATCATAGGACAATATTTGCGATATATTTAAATAAAAAAATCAAGTCTTCCCATATAGAATTGTTTGCATATTATATTGTTCCTTTGGCAGAAATATGAAAACAATTGAAGAAAACACGAAAAAAGTGCCTATTTTCATTTGGATATACTCACGAAAGTAGTTAGAAGTAAATTTTCAGTTAAGATGCGAACATTGATACCTTATGTTAACTTCATACTAACAATGCCACCCTAATATACATATATATGTTTTTTTCTAACGGTAAGGTAAAGGAAAAAAGTACGATTCTTGTTGTGTTAATTGTATTATAATATATATCAGGGATTAGCGCTCTAAAATTTTACATTCTATATTTGTATGTGGTAATGGTACAACTCACCCACTCTTATAATGTTCCCAGAAACAATTTATAAGCCAACACGCAGAGAAAAAACATGGTTGCAGCATGATCACCACAACTATATGGTTGACTGAAATATAAATATTTTTGTATGTCATCATATTTATGAAAAATCCAAACATTTAGTTAATTCTTCAATTAATAAGTTAATTCTACAACCATTCAGTTAGTTTTTTGTATTTGCTTTAATAACTTTCGAATACACATTCTTGTGCATCATTCCAGTAGTTTGTTAGTATATTAATATTAGTTCAAATATGAATAAATATATATATTGATAACATTTGTTTATATACAGTATGATGAATGTACCACATATCATGGAACAAATAAATATGAAAACATGCGATTATATATATGATAAAATGGAAAAATATATATGATGAAATTAGTTAATATTTATCATAAAATGAGATTATAAATATGATAACTTGGGATTATATATATGATAAAATGTTATCATGGTAGAATTAAAAGCAATTTTTAGGGAAAGGTTATAAGTTTTAATAAAAGTCATAAGTAAGGTTATAAAATTTACTAATAAATTATTAAATGGAATCATAATAATGATTACGTACAAATATACTTATTGTAAGCCATCATATATTACAATCATAGAATTTTGCTCCTCCTTTATGGTCACCTGAACGATATTTTTTCTCCGCGTGTATAATTTCAAAAAATCTGTTGCTTTTAAAGTTTTATTGGCTTTAATAAAAATTATAATTAAATATTAAAAAATTAGCTCAAAAAATAAAGAAAGTTCATAATTTTGTTATTTAAGTTATTTGTATAGTATACAGCGTGGAGTAAAAGCATTTCGATATCTTTTAAAAATGTATTCAATTACATTTATACAATATAGTTGCCTTTTAAAGATTCCATTTGAAATGAATATATTACACCAGGCAACAAAATCGAAAACATTTTAAGGCTTGAAAAATCAATTTAAAATTATGATGTATTGTGATTCCAGTAGTACAAATAGGATCAATTTTTAATTCTGTGGAGAGTTTTTTCAATCTTTTTTCCAAAAATTATAATTTTTTTAGTCGTTTTTCTACATAACTAATGATAACGTAAAAATATAATTCTGCTATGTAAGCCACAACTTAAAATCGAAAAAAGTTTTATCAAGACATTTTCAAAATAATTATTGCGAATAGTTTTAAAGATATAATATTTAAATAGCTTTTTAAAACAAGAAATATTTTTATCTCAAACCCAATACAAATGATTAAATACACATTTATTTAACTCAATTAAAGTAATTCTGTATTTTATGGTGCGATAAAGTTCGTTTTATTTTCGCGTTTCAATTAATGGAAATAGGAAAAGATGCAAAGCGATTTAGATTCAAATCTGTATGAAACAACAACAAGCATTATAATAACAAATTTGAATATTAAATAAATTTCTATGTAAATTAAAATAAATTGCCAATTTAAGTTGTCACACACGCCACAATTGTTGAACGCACTTTCGCATACAATTGTTCAACACAAAAAAATAAAAAAAAAAAATCTCTCAGAAAAAATTAATGTTCTAATGCCACCCAATGGTTAAGCACTTCCGACATTTAGGCCATTTACACTCTACAAACATTGAAAGTGTGACATGGGGTATTTTCTTTTGTGTTTAAAAGCCACAATATGATGTGGTCAGACGGTAATAGGGACTCTTTTTCACATACAATCAACCAAGTAATTGGGTACATGTAAAGTAACACAAACAAATACATACACACAAAAACATTCTGCAAAGAGACCACAAATAAATCCAAAAGTCCATTTAAGCCTTCCATTTATTGTGGCAACGATAAATTTGTTGTAGCTGTTGTTGGAATTTGCTTTATTGTAGTTTTTCCTATTTTGTTTTTGTTTTTCATTTGGGTGAAATAATTTTGAAATAAAACGCCTAATGGTTACAAATAAAACTCAAAGTTGACAGTGAAAAATTTATAACGAAAATAACAACATTCCAAAAATTGTTTAGACTGAGTTTATACGTTTACGTAATATTACTTATTTGGCCAAAGGAATGAGTTTGTATGAGAGTATGTGGTAAGAGGATTAGGGGTAAAATATTGGCTGTAATTTCGTTTTGTTTTTCTCATCCCAAGCTCTCAGCATAAACAAATCAAAGCTATAAAAACAAAAGCTTCGACCTCGGAATGAAAAACATGGAAACTAAACTTGTCCTATAATTTTGAATGGTTTTTTATACTTAAAACATTTTAAATTTGCCGATAATAACGTATCCGCTGCGCTAGATATTTATGGTCATAGATAACAGATATAAGTTCTCTTTACATGTAGCTGTAAATAATTCTATAAATAATATTTGAAGTTTGTTTAATGTTGGTGTATTAGTATGAGATGGGGTATTTTGAACTTAAGTATGTCACTTTTAAACTGCTTACTTAGAATAAGTAAGAACCTATAAATTTTATCATATAAGTGATTTAAAATTTTAATAATTTTGTTATACTGAAGTTCGCCTCTTAAAGCCATTGTACATATATGATAATCATTATATCCTTATACTATTATTATAAAAATGAAGTGTATGTTTGTTTGTGTGTCAATCATGTCTAAACAGATTTTCATGAAGTTTGATACACAGATAGTATCTGTGCCTAAGGTGGTCATAGGCTATATAAGATTTAGGCTAGACATTAATCCTAATTCTTAAAACTTTTAAAAGGCTTCAACAATTTCTATAAAATTTGGCACACAGATAATAACAGTACTAGTGCCAGTGGTATTTAGATTTGGATGTCACGGCCACATTTTATGCTCACTTTTTTAAAACTCTCAAATGGCTGAACCATTTTTCTAAAAATTTTCACAGCACCATCCAGTGTGCCTCTAAATTCGAATATGATATTTTATTTTTCGATTGGCGCATGCGGAATGGTGCTTCCCATACAAAGTAAAGAGGTATATCTAAAGAACTAATTTAGTGGAAGGATAGGTCCGATGCGAAGCGCACCGGGAAATGCTAGTAAGATATACTGTATTTAAATTTAAATGGAAACTTTTTGAATTTGTATGTTTAGTTTGGATAGTTTACATTGGTTTTGGTAGAAAAAAAAAATAGGAAATTCTATTTTATGGTCTACACCACCATAACACATTGTCTCGTTTCAAAAATAAAATGGAAATAAAATCGACTTTTTTCAAAATTCAAATGCTCATAACTTTTGATTCCATAAAGATTTTGTCAAAAAATTTGTTCAAAACAATTTTGTTATTTGTTGTTAATAAAATAAAAATTTCTACAAAATCGAGTGAAATTTGGACCCGCTATAGCGAAAAAACTTTACCAAGTTAGGTCCAAAAATAAAAAATTTTAAACCAAAAGAGATAACCAACACATACGACGATGTTTTTGTAGATCTCTACTAGCAGAATCCACCCATATAAAAATCTTTTAAATCATCTGAGATATAACGAATCTGGAATTTTTTTGAACACCCGAGGTGTTCAACTTTAGGACCCTCTGGCCCGCCCCTGTTATTATTGCTAGGTCCAACACCTCGATTAACACTGGTTGAAATTTCATTTAACTCGGACCAACCGTTTGGAAATTCCAGATTTATTTTTTTTTGAAACGTGACACTGCGCATTAGTGGTTGGGATATTATGCATTTGCACTGATGTTTGTAACACATAGAAATAATCTAACGATGTCTGTCTGTCCATCCGTCTACTTGTGCACAAGGTACAGGTCACAATTTTTAAGAATGAAATTTGTGGACTTTTATATGACAAAGAAGAAGTCTATTAAAATTGGTAACAAAAAAATTTTCTATTTTCACGTAAAAAAAATATTTTTTGTCTAATTTGTTTATTACAACTCCTAAACTACTACGCCGATTGAAAAGCAATATATGTAATAGAATGGAATATTTTTTTGATTTATTATTAATTATGTGTAGAAAGATCTAAAAAACTTTATATTTTTATTTAAAAGTTAAAAAAACTTCTCCATAGAATTTAAAAATTGGTCTATATTTGTACTACTGGAACCAGAAAGCATCAAAACTGCATAATCGATTTTTAAGCCTTTTTTGCTGTTGATCTGTGTTATTTGATAGATAATTATGTGTAGGTTACAACTTTTTAACATTTTGATGCAAAACAAAGTATTTAATAACCAAATGCTTAAAATTTTGATTTTTTGAAAATAAAATTTGTAAATTAAGAATCAAAAAAGGTTAGGAAAAAAGCTTGAAGCTAAAACGAAAATTTTGAAGCTAAATGTTAAATAAAAAGGCTAGATTTAGCCTTAAAAAGGCTAAACTGGCAACACTGATTCAAGGGGAGAGTTACGGACAAAATTCGAAAGTTGGTAAATTTTGGTGCAGCCTAATGTACATATCTTCATTTAAAAGCAAATTGTAGTAGTTTATTTTATTTTTGTAATTAAAAAAATCCATGTTTATTCAAAGGAAATTAATAAAAAAAAAATTTAAAAGGCAAAATTCTAAATAAGGTCGTCTTTTATTTTAGCTGAAAATATGCTCATGTTCTCATTTTGAAAACACACACATCTAATGAGTACATTTTTTCTTTGATGACACAATTACGAAAAAATATTCATTGAATTTTTCCAATTTTTTCTGCAGTATTCTTTAACATTAATATGCATCACTAACGTCTACATATTATCACAAACAACTTGCAAAATGCTGCATTTGACATTTTTTTTAGAGAAATTAACAAAATATCTACTTGTTACTTAGCACTAAAACTACTTTTGTTAGCAAATATAACTTGAATTAAGGGTTATTTATTGCATTCATTCATTAAATGAGCTACGTGTTCCAACACCATTTTCCTCTATATGATATCCCAGTGAAACAAATTTCCAAAATAATACTTTGGTTAGTATTGAAAGCAGAATTATGTATAGATACCACATTTAAATACTTTAAGAATGTTTAAGAAAATTTAATGGGTTTTATTAATTTATAAAAAAATATTTAATTTATTTGATTTTAATCCAGAAAGAAATTGTATTAAAAAAACACAACAATTAAAACAAAAAAAATATGACTACTTTAAAAGTACAACTTCAAAAGAAATGTATAGGAATCATGAAGAGAACATAGTTCTTGTGGGTATTAAATTCATTGCCATCTAATCTCTTTGAAAATACTTTTGTTTTCTCTTTAACGAAAACCTACATTTGCTGGGACTAAAATGAATTTATGCAATAGCTATAAAACGTTAAACGAAATGTAACAGTCACGGTTAGAAAGACATTATCAGGTGCTTGAAATAAATTTGTTAAAAAAGGCACACACATTCACACACACACACACACACACACACACAAAATATAAAACCAAATCATTAAAATCAAATAAAAACATTTCATTTTACGGAAAACTTTTATTTATCGTAAACGATATTTAAAAGTATCGTTAAATGGATTAACATATGTACATATCGAGCCTTAAATACGAAAACTGTCGTAAGTGCACATTGTTGAATGTATAAAAAATGTTAATTGCGATAAAATTGGTTTTGCTATAAATCTGAAATGATACTTGTTGATACGTCTTTGAAATTTTGACAGATGATGTAAATGATTCTAAATTGTCGGTTACGATATTTCGGGGGTAAGGACACGAATTGTGTAAGAATTATATAATAATATCCCAGTAAATGTATACAAAATTTGATGAAAATCTTATTGTACTTCTATCAGTCTATACGCACAAAATAAGTCCCTTCAAAAATTTATTTTGGGATTTGTTTCATTTGTTATGTAATGCACATTGGTCTTTAATTACTCATAACTCAAAGAATCTAATTTTTCCGGAGACGAATTTTTAGTTATTAAACTAATGTAATCTTTTTTAACTCTTAAATGCGTATAATATTATTGTCAATTGGATAGTTTTTCTATATATTTTAGTGATGATGACTATAAAAAAACTGAAGTATAACAACATTTTTTCGTGGTCCTGTTTCGGAAATGTTAATATACCAGCTTTATTTGCTAATCGCACGAATTTTTATTAAAATTCTTCCAAAAGGAACTATTTGGAGGATCTATGAAATAGGTCCTAATGAAATAACTTAGAAAAAGAAACGAAATTGAAATAAAATGCACTAAAGGGTAAATTATGATAAAAAATGTACTAACAAATTGATGTCAAAACTATTTATTTGTTCTGAAATGGATAAATATTTTATCGATTTCATCTTTCACAATTTAGGAAAAAACATTCAATTGTATATTTGTGATTATCCTGGTCATAACCCAATAACAGGAAGTGATAATGTGCCAAAATAGAAAAACTGCTAAAAGTGAAATGTTAATAAAAAAATCACATGGAGTATTTATTACACTTAGGGCCATTATTACAACTTACCTTTAATGTTCGTTATAGTAAAAGATAACTTTAATTAAAGTGAGGTATAAACTGAACTTTAAAACTTTCATCAAAAAGATGGGGGGTATATTGATTTTGTCATTCCGTGTGTAGCATGTCGAAATAA
>MINK01003807.1:0-10415 GCA_001735545.1 Phormia regina
TTTTTTTATTTTTTTAAAAAAAAAAAAAAAAAAAATGTTTTTCCTATTTGTGTATAAAATTTCAATTATTTTTAGTAAGTGTACTTAATATCTCCAAAACTACTAACCGTATTTTAAATTAATATGAGAATGACTTGAAGATTATTTCAATTAGAGTATTTTGATATATTTTTTAATTAAATGTATTAAGTAGTTTTCGAGATATGCTTCAATATATAGTGCGACCTGTTTAGTTTTAAAAATTGCGATTTATCGCTAGAACTAGAGTCAATTCGAACAAAGTGGATTAAAGGTTTAGTAGTTATAAACACAGTGTATCCGAATTATCTGAGAAACTCCTTTCCGCAGAATTTTTTTATTTTTTTTTTTGTAACTCAGAATTATTTACCATTTTTTTAATTTTCAGTACAAAAACAGCCCCTTCATTCAACAGAAAGACAGACAGACGGACAGACATAGCTACATCGACTCTGAATCTAACCAGAATCAAAAAATATATACTTATTGAAGTTTTTTTCGTCACTGACTAATTTGTCGTTTTTAAAGCATATTTTTAGCTTTTTATTGCATTTAACTTAAATATTAAATAAAATGTATAATAAAATTCCGTTGAAACTACACAGAAAAAAATATTTAATATAATTTTTTATAAAATTATTAACTAACTTTGTACTGCAATTTATTTATATTTTTTATTATTATAATCAGGGATACCGAAATATGCAATTGCATGTTTTTTCCTGGACTTTGAATGAAGTCATTGATCAAATATTTATCTGTTTCATGACAAATAAATCATTTTGGCATAGATTTGTTAGTGCATATTTTTGCATATTTTACCCTTAATTGCATATTTTTGCATTTGGCAATTGTTAGTGCATATTTATAACATATTTTGTTATTTTTAGGGCATATTGAAAGCTTTTGGAGTATGTTTTGACATTTTAAGAATAATTTGTTATCTCAAGAAAGGTTTTTCAAATTAAATTTTATAAAAAAAAAAAAAATAAAAAAAAATAATAAATTTTTAAATTAATTAACTTTAATAGATACCATTTTATCATTAAGAAGTATGTCTTGTAGCAACAAGATTAAATATTATAATTTAAGTATATGTTGTAAAAATGAAATGAAATGAAAAATGTCAGTTACGATAAAATTGTTTTCGCTATAAAGGCTCAACTGCATAAAATACTTTCGCTTCAACTGCTACTAGTAGCTACGTAACGAATAAGTTATATTAACCCAGTCTCTGCAATATTTTGTTATTAAAATTTTATATAATAAAATATAAAGATGCAAAAATTAAATTTTGTTCTCAGTTGAAATAATAAATTCCAAATAAAAATGTTTGACTCAGCAGGAAAATTTTAAAATAAGAATAAATCAGCTGACAAAATGTATTTACGTACGTCGCTACTTCAAAGTTCAATATTTTTCATCTTTGAAGTACTTCACGCAAAAGGTCAAAAGGTATTAATTTAGCTATATTCCATATAAATGCATGAATTTTACTGCAGCTGTCAGTTGCAATTGAAGCGAAATTACTTTATGTAGTTGAGCCTTAAATCTGAAAGGCACTTGATATGTCAATGAAGTTTTGACAGATGCTCTAAATTATAGATTATATCAGGGATCAATATGATAATTTTGATAAAAAAATTATAAGTAATCTTTGTTTTCTCGTTTTTAGTGCATATTTTCTCGTTTTTAAAGCATATTTTTAGCTTTTTATTGCATATTAAATGCGCATAAAACCCATTTTGTTAGATCATATTGTGGTTTCCCTGAATATAATAAACTTTCTAATTGGTTTGCAATTATATTTAAAATAAACTGACAGCTCTTAAAAAAATATAAAGAAAAATGAAAGTGTTCACAGAAAAAAGACACCAATTAACAAAAATATAAGAAATTAATCCATTCAATTAAAAACTTGATCAAAATTGCACCTCTCAGCAAAATGATTATAAACAATTATTTAAATCAATCAAATAGAATCCTACCAGAAATTATTTTTATTTTATTTTTACTTGAATATTTATTAAATCTTGCTAAAAATTTAAACAATTGTATTAATTGAAAAAATGTGGTAATATTTTTTTTTGTGTTGTCTATTCAAATATATAAATAAAATAAATTTAAGTGAACTTTCATTATGTCTATTTTGAGAACTAGCAGTTATAATAAAAACAATCAATGTAGTTATTAATATAATCATTTTGATGATTGGAGTAAAATCAATTAAAAATTAATTATTTTAAACAATTTCGTAATTGCAGTTCATTTTTACTTTTTTCTGTGTAATGATAAAAATATTTAACCATTTTCCTTTGAATATTTGAAGAAATATAAAAAAATGTTAAACTCTATTTATTAATAACACAAATTGCCATTAAATGTTTAATAGTTTAAACAATAAGACCAAAAAAAAAAAAATACTGTTAAATCTACTTTTTTGTTGTATGTTTGTAAATATTTTTCCCATTAAAATTACTATACAACTGTTCATAGTAAAGTGTCCTTTAATTGAATTACTGTCCTTCATATTAATATCAACAACAACATCATCATCGTCATCGTTATTATTGTACAATAGCATCGAAAGGACATTTACGAATGTGTTGGTAAATTGTTAAATTATTGTGCAATTTGGTGTTTTTATTCATTTCAATTTCCAAAGGTTGAAAGTTTTTATATGTATGTATGTATGTATGTACAAATACATATATATACATTTATATAGATGATGCCACCACATGACATTTTATTACAAACTTTTCTGTAGAATTTTCATTTGAAAGGAAAGATGACAAATAATTAGTGTGTTACAACATATTTCGTATAAAAATATAAAAATTGCTTTTTATCTAATAACTCGTCTATTAGAATTTTTATACAGGAAATTTTAGTTTGGTTTCTCTTCTTTTTTTCCCTGGAAATTTTAAACTAGCATAAATTGAAAATATCCTTGGGGTTTATAAATAAATAACATTATACCGACAAAAAAAAAAAAAAAAAAAAAAATAACATATTTTCACACACAAGCAAAAAACCATATTCATTCATATATGTTTGTATTTTCAGCAATTGTGTGTATGTATGTAACATTTTATTCAGTGGCACTGGTATTATGTTTTAATTGTAGTTTAATCGATTTTATATTTGTGCAAAATGTATCCAAAAAATATTATTGAAGTAAAAAAAGAAATATTGGATATACGACATAAACTAATATTATTTTAAGAGAAATTAAAAAAAAAATATATAATCAATTGTTGTTAGTTTACTATTGAAAATACATTATTTTTCAATTTGAACTTAATTATTTTCATAATGTGTGCATTTAATTTATAATTAAAATATGGTAGCAAAATATTTGGTTATCTATTTATATAGAATTTATAAGGATCAATTATTGGAATGTGTTTTGTTCTGTATTGTAGAATTGCTATGATATTTGTATATAAGCATGGGGACAAATGCAAAAATCGTAGGACAAACGCTAAATGTTATGAAACAAAACTGTATCTTCTAAACTAAAGTGTCATAGAATTAAAATGTAGGGAGGAGTTATAAGGTACGATTCATTATTTTAGAAAATTCATCTTATAATCAGCGTGTGATAACACAAACAAAGCTGAATATCTGGGAAAGATTTCAATAAATCAGAACTTCCACTAATTAAATCCGACTTTAATGACTATTATATTTCTTGATAATATATTTCTTGATATCATATATATTTCTTTAAAGTGATTCCATACACAGAAAAATTTTTACCTTATTTTTTCAATTAACACATTTGTTAAAAAAAAAAAAAACAAAATAAAAAATAAATTTCAATATGATTTTATTTCCTATATACATTTATAATTCATTCAATCATCTACTTAATTGATTTAATTAATTTATTAATTGGAAATATTTTTTTGTTTTTCATTTTTCACAGTTTTTATTAATTGATATAATAATCTTGGTGAGAGGTGTAAATTTTTTCTGTGTGTGAAAACGGACAAAAATCTAATTTTTTCGTATTGATAACTCCGATAAAAAAAATATGACTTTTCACATTATTTCTCATTTTTTCTAAAATATATATGGCACAATTCTTATTATACCCTACACCACCATAGGTGGTTGGGGTATTATGCGTTTGTTTGTAACGCACAGAAAAAATTATCGGACATCCACCTTAAAGTATATCGTTCCACTCAGAATCACTTTCTGAATCGATTTAATGATGTCCGTCCGTCTGGTCGGCTGGCTGTCTGTCTGTTCATGTAAATCATGTGAACAAAGTACAGGTCGCAACTTTGATTAAATTTGGCACAAATAATTATTTTTCCACAAGGTCAAAATTTGTTGGTTTTGATCGGTCCGTTATTTCATTTAGATCCCATATAAATGTCCTACCAAAATAGGTTTTTAACAATTTACTGTAAATCGGTGAAAAGAAGTTTTATACAACTATCAACATATGTACCAAATTTTATAAAGATCCGTCCACAATTGATCATAGCTTCCATATAACCCCATCCATATAATCCCTTATGAATGTTAATATTAAGTTGATATTCGACACAAATAACACTTTTATAAGTGCAAAATTGTATTCATACAATCGGTTTATAATTGACCGTATCTCCCATATAAGACTTAATTTCGGGAATCTCACAAAAGTTCATAAATACATGTAAATCTTAATATCGTCGTAAAATTCAGTATTTAGATTTTCTATTTTACATTTATTACAAGTATAGGTCCACAATTGACCCCTTTATGAATTTTGGTAAACATTGGAGTAGGATATCTCTCGCTTTTATTTCATTTTATACAAAAATACAGTAACATTAAAACGACAAGTAAAACATTTATGTAGTTCGAGAGTTCAAAGGTTAAAATTGTTAATATAAAGATTAAAGCCTTTATAATGATAAAGCCTCAACAAAAATATATTTTCAAATTTTTAAAAAGTAAATATATTAATAATGTAACTCTACTTTATATTTATGCCAAATTTCAACTTGGAACATCTTTTAGTGCTGGAGTTATGAAGTAAACTTCCGTTAAAAGCACATTTTTATATGAAAAATTAAAAATATTTACAAAAGAAAAATAATTTTTCTATTAGCACATATTTAAAACGTGATAGAAAATTATAGTCGAACAAGCCCAACTATGTGATACCACGTGCATAAAAATTTGGGAAAAGGTCTTATATTTGACCAGAGGCCAATTGTGGATCGATACTTTTGTCAAGTGTTAAATAAAATATAAAAAAGCAGAATATATAGGAACTATTATAAATTAAGGAACGTACCTCATAAAATTTGGCAAAGTTGCTTCTATTTATATAAAGCTTAATTTAGTCGAATAGTTACTTGTTATTGACACATTTATAGGATTTAAATTTGCCACCTCTACATTATTCACAAGTTTTACATGGACAGACAGCTGGAGGATGGACATCGTTAAATCGATTCAGAAACTGATTTTGTGTCGATTGGTGTACTGTAAGGTAAGAGTCCCATCATTTTCTTAGGTGTAAAATATTATTCAAAACTATTAACTAACAGAAATTTTATTTCTTAATTAGAAATGATTGAAAAATATACCAAAAAATCATAAATTCATTCTATCTCATGTATTTTTCGTAAAAAGTCTTCATTAAATTTGTAAAAATTCAAATACATATTTTAAAAGCTGTTTTAAGCCCCCAAGAAGCAGATACCCTATTGCAAGATCATGTCTAGAAAAATTTATACATATTACATTTATATTTCGAAGACATTTGTGCCCCGTATCTTGTTAAATAATTAGATTATACCACAACAAATAGAAGTAAAATACATCTTACGTAGAACACGCATATATATACAAAATAAACACAAATTAAGTTGAAATTAGGTTAAATTAACTGATTAATTGGTAGATTTTAAACTGTTGATCTATAACTCAATCATAAAGCTTATATGGTATCCAACTATGGAGCACAGTCTCTACTTCAAATATTAAAAAATTCAAAGACTCCAAAATAAAATACTACAAATGATAACAGCAGCACCCTGGTATGTGAAAAATGATAACACTCATAAGAACCTCAATGTTCCTCTAGTCCTAAGTGAAGTAAGAAAATACGCAGAATTGTACTTGAAGAAGTCTGAAGTACACCCCAACCCACTAGCTCGAATCATAATAAGAAGCAAAGGACCTAATATAGATTAAGATTTAGGTTTAAGATTTGAATATTAATTGTTGGTTCACCAAATATCCTCAAGATTTAATAAATAAAGATACTACTATCCAGTGTTACCGCTTGGCGACTTTAATCGCAATTTGTCAATTTTTCAACTACCTGTCTGCTATTTTTAAATGGCGACTAAATGATGAGAAACAAAGTTGTTTAAAATATATCGACCCATTATATATTAATTTCAACAAATAAATTTATAATTTTGGGATTATTTAACAGTATAGCGATATAAAAATCAGCGAGGTATTTATAAATAAAAATAATAATAAAGTTTTATACCATAAGCCGAATTCTTTTGGACTAGATTGAAAAAATAAAAAAAAAAGATTCCATGAATATTTATATTTCGACAATCCTTCGGGAAACGTGTTTTTTTTACTAAAATTATCAATAATAATAATAGTTTATCCAGCAGACTTAACACAATATCCGGTAAAGAAGTAGTGTAAATTGAGATCATTTCCTGTGAATTTAACTTTGTCACTGAGGGTGTTCTCAATTTGATATTTTTTGCAATAATAAAAATAGTAGAACAATAATGGAACAAATTGCATATTTTAAACTCTTTTCCAAAAAAGTGAAAATAAATTAATTTTTAGCAGGAAAAAACTGGAAATTATTTCTACAAAACATTTATATTTTACTAATTTTAAAGCATTTTTATTGTTATCAAATAGGCAAAAAATTTTATAAACATAATTTTAAGGAAAGTGATTGAAAAGCAATGAACATGTATTATAAAAGCATAGCATCCTACCAATGACAACAATGTGTTTAAAGAAATAAATTCTGTAACTGTTTTTCACCACTAAGTACTTCCTTCCAATGACAACGCAATATTAAAATCACGACTTTTACAGTTAAGTTTATTCTGGGTTGTTTTAAAATAATTATAAATTATTTTGTTAATAATAAAACTAACTCTTGTATTATTTCTTAAAATACAAAATTTTATTTTTTGTTGTTATCAAATAAACCAATTTTAAGAGGTTTTTAGGTTTTAAAACAGTTGGCCTCTTTTTTTTAAATCCCCTTTTTTGGCCACTTTTTATTTTGAGATCCTCTTTTTTTGGACACTTTTTGAAAATTCTCAACGGTAACGCTGGTACTATTTAATACCATTATCATAGGGAAAATATTCGTTTGAACCGAAATTCTACAATTATTTATACAATTTTCCTATTTCAGTTTTTAAATCGCATGCTGTGCACTCTAAAATTATATAAAAAAGAAGATTTTTTTAAATAATTATATAAATCTTAGCCATTTTAAGTCGATATTTTTTTAATATTTTATTCAAATAGAATTGAGATTAATTTAAAATTTAAAAATTTAACTATTTTCAATCACAATCATTAAATAAAAACATACTTTCTGCCTAAGTTCATTAACCCATTTCACAAACTATTTCTTAATTCCTTCTTTATAAAGAGATTTATTTCTTGCGTCAATTATTTTAACTACACAAAACTTTTTAAAATTGTTAAAGTTTTTAATAATACAAAGAAAAAAAATAAATAAAATAAAATTATGCGTTATAAAAATGAACTTTATATTTATGAAATGCTATTAATAAAAAACTCTTTAAGTAATAAAAATAATAAATAAAGTTTTAAATAAAGAACGAAACATAAGAAAACAAATAAAAACTGGAACGAAAAAATAAACAAAAAACAAAAAAAAAAAACTTCTTGAAAAAAAATATCTGCAATAATTTTGTTAAATTGCTGCAATACAGTAGCAATAGCAGCAGAACGAAGTAACACAATCATACATATAAACTGTTGTAGCAAACAACCATTTTGTCATCAACAGCAGGAGCATGAAACAACATCATCTTATAGCAATTTTAACACATTTCGAAACAATGAATAATTGTTGTTGTTGTTGAAACACATTGTTACTCGTATTCAGACTAATTACACTAACAAGATGTGATAGAATTAAAAACACAAGATGCTGTTGTTGCGTTGCTTTCTGTTGATGGGTATGTTGCATGATTGTACTCTGAAACTTACCAGCTTAACAAATAAAGCAAATTAGCTCTGAAAGGATTATATGGAACTGAACATGGTACTTTTCGTGTTAAATTTAATAAAGATAATTAAAACAATTGAAATGGTAACAAATGTAGGGTAAAATAAAAAAAAAAAAATAAAATAAAAAACAAATTAAAAAAAAGAAGGGAAAAAAAAACTGGAACAAATGAAGAATATTATTAGCGAAAGAAAAATACGGAGAAATAATATTTGGCTATTATTTAGTTTTCGTGTAAAATGATACTGCGAAAAAATGGAAAGAATAAGTAATTGGATTTTGTTGAGAATTTAAAATTAATAAACGAAATATTAAGGACCTCATACCACTTCATCTCACTTAAAGAAAAATCATATAAATTGTTTTTGTAAATCAAAAATTTGTATGGAGATTATTTCAAAGTGAGCTGAAGGGACTGAAGGAAAAAAGGGGGTTAATTTTTTTTATAAATTTTTTTATTTAAACATGTATATTTATATACCATATATGGTTTAAAAAGTTAATAGTCACCTTGTAATAATACGAGATAATCACCCTGTAAAATTACAAATTAAGTTTTTGATATTCACGTATTTTTGATTAAAGAAGAAATTATTTTTTAGGCGCCAGTGTAATTCCATTTAATTGTTGCTATTAATGGATATATCCACTTAACTGTGAATAAAAGATTTGTGCTTCAATTTTGAAGATATTTATAGTTTTACCAGCTTTGAAATAAAGATGATAAACTGTTTAATTTTTCAAAATAAAAAATCTTAAGATAGACATTTTTTTAGGTTTCTGAAAATTCATCCGAAACTATTGAGTGGATTAAAAGATGATATTAGAATTAGTGGAGAAGAATCGAAAATTTTTGGTAAAAATATATTATTTTTAATAATATATAAATATTAATAGGGAATACTATAGTATACGTGTTATAAATATATAATATATATTACTCATACGCTCGGTTGTACATGAAAGATTTTCTAACTAGAGATAAGACCAGGAGTTAAAAAATGTGAAATTAAATTTTTTAATGAATTTGTACTAGAATAATATTACAGAATATTTTTAATTGGAGCCATCGAAATTAATTTTTTTTCTATACACACATTTTTGTTATATATCCGCTGATTTTGAATCCCCCTAGGGGCATGACTATGTCTTCTAAAAATATGACACATACTTTTTTAAAAAGCGTATATTATTAGCTATTAGAAAAATGTAAAACTTAAAATTATTACTTTTATATTTTTGTCAATGAAACGAATTACGTTGGATCAGTTGGATTTTCATGACATTTTAAATAGATATATCAGAGAAGCGAGAAGCGATCCCTCAGGGGCGGAACTAAGGCTGGTCTAAATAGAGTACCGCTGATATGAGAAAGTTTTAATCGCTTGTCAAATGTTTTCTTCACTTCCGTTTTAAAATATTTTTATATAAAGTTGAAAATTAAGATTTTTGTAAAGGTAATCTCATAATTCAAACTTTTCCCTAGATTTTGATTGTAAATTTCTAAGAACATAATTCAAATTTCTTAACTGCATTCCGCTAACCAATTTTAGCTTTGAGATTTTAGAAAATGTAGACTAAAATCAAAACTTTCATATAAAATTGGTAAAATTCGGCAGGGTGTGTACTTTGACCACTTGGGTTACTGCACCAACTTTTTATTATAAAGTATTTGTTAAAGAAAATTTTGTTTTAAGGGAGTGTTGAGCATTTTCGTCTAAAAACACAAAAATCGTTACTTTTGCAATTTTTAAATTTAAGATCTTTTATTTTTGGATTCGGTAAAAATAATGACTTCAATTTTTTTCATTCAATAAATAATTTTGTTCTTTAACTTGTTAAAGAAAAAACTGTTATAAGTTCTATAATATATGTGCAAAAACTGGAATTTGGACAAAAAAGCATTGGTATGCGACTAAAATTTTGTATGTCGGAGGTACTCCGTTGTGACCCTCTTTAGTTCCACCACTAAGGGGGTCTGTTGGATCCCTCTGTAAACCTATAAAATTGTCTTATGCTACACCAGTACCAAAGTTCTCGCAAATCCAATCAGCCAATCAGAAATAATAGATTTATTTCCAAAATGGATTTTTATTACTTTGGGGCCATGTTTCTAAATTAA
>MINK01003812.1:0-43907 GCA_001735545.1 Phormia regina
TGACAACACAATGTTAAAATCATAGCTTTTTCAGTTCTTTTTTTTTTTTGCTGGGAATGGAAAAATCTTAACAAAACATCTGGCATCTCTATGTTCAAATTGTGTACAAAGTTTCTCAAACAATAGCAACTATAATTTCTACATAAAAAGTATAGCCTATTTTAAGGCTAACCATATTAAATAATTACACCGGTCGGCAAAAATGTCTACCTTATAATCTCGACCTATGGTGGTTATTTTAATGATAAACGAATCGTTTAAAAAATTAAACAAAATTATCGTTTTTCCCTATTCTGTAACACATTTCCTAATCTGTAAGACATTCTTTGTCTACTTCTGTCGTTAACTAATTCGCAATAGTTTTTGTGTTATTTTATCAATAAAATTTATGTTCGACATATAAAACTGTAAGTACACATGTGGACAGTTTACAAATAATTCCCAAATTCATTTTTCTTTTCTTCATCTAAGTATTTAAGTTTTCTGTTTATTTTGACGAAGCTAATATATGAAAATAAAAATCGATATATTTATCTATGATTGAATCGTTAAGAATTATATGTTATACTTACTCATGGGAGTTTTAGCCAATAATTTAGGTGATCCCGCACCACCACCACCACCTCCACTGACACTTGTTAAACTCAAATCACTTTGTGAACTTTTTTGGCTGTCTTTGCTGTAGGAACGACCACTGTAAATACAAATTAATAAGAAGAAAATCAAAATATGTTAATAATTATATGGTCTTGGGGGTTTAAGTGTAAAATAATTAATTATACCTATTTAGTAGTCACATTTTATTAATTCTTCTTTGTATTAATATTTATATTAATGACAAAGAAACAAAACTTAAAAAAGAAAATTATAATAAAATTAAAAAGAAACCACAAGTAATGTGAAAACTAAAAAGATCGCATTTAGACAAAGTTTAAAAACTAAACAAAAAAATTAAATGTTTTAAAAAATATTGTTGGTAATAGGTACGGAATAATATGAGAAATAGATAATGTTATACCAATTGAGTATTAAAAACGAAATACTCAAAAAGCTTTTTAAACTAAATAAAGTTTTTTTCATGTTACATTTAAGATTTGAAACTGAATACACCTACCAATTTATATATCATCGCAACAAAGTATTTCGAAATGAAAACGTGATATCTATTCTTTTCTATTTTATTCTTTTTATATGTCTCAACATAAATTAAAAGATTGTGATCAGTACGCAAAATTATAATATTTAAAAACAATCTTTATTTGAATATAAAGACCATTAATTAATAAGAATAAACAATTTGACAAAGTAATAAATTTGAACAATGAATAGAAGAATATAATTAATTTTGTTAATGAATAATAAAAAAAAAAAAAAACTTATTATAAATGTATAAACAAAATAATTTAAACAAATTGTTATTGTAATATGAATATTGTTACGTTTTTTTTACAGACTATCCAAATATGAATGCAAATTTAAAAACAAGATAACTTCCACTTTTTTTCACAATAAATATTTTTCATTACAATGATCAAGAAATGTTTGCAAAGAAAAAATCAAATTTATACTTCTGTTTATAACGAACAAATTTGTTTGAAATATATTTTAATTATCTTATCTCAATAGTTTTGCCAAAAAATTATTTATTATTTAATTGTTAAATTTGAGAAAAGAGAAGTCGGACTATATTACAGATTCCAATGTGTATTCATTAAGCCTTATTTCTTCAACCATATAACCCGATTAATCATATTTTTCTAATAGATAACAATCTTCCAAGTGGCATAAATTATATCGAATTTAAAACAGAATTTGTAATTTAACTAAATAAAACTTAAAAAAGTTTCTCTAACATAATAAGTACATGTAAACTTTACCTTTAAAGTCAGTCATCTTTAACCACTTTAATGCAAATAATACAACAATTAACAAACACACAGACAGACATAAATAAATATTCTTAAACCAAAAATATAAGAAGAAGAGAAACCAAAAAATGTATTAACCATCATTTTAAGCCAAAAATTACAAGAGCAAAAAAAAAAATTAAAAAATAAATAAAACGAAAACAGAAAAACATCGATGTATGCTCTACTACCCACCAAAAGATATGAATATACCCAAAGTAAATAGAAAAAATAATATACTTGCAACACGGTGGTAAATGCTAAACAAAAAATTAGAATCTTTTACAGCGCAAAGAACATAACAACCGAACTACAAACAAAATAAACTGGCGAACAAATTTTCAAAACAAAAGAATTAAAAACCTGGTGGAACGAATTGTTTAAGTTACTAAAAAGTATAATGAAAATATCTTTTAAGCTGAGAGAAAAATGGAAAAACTAACAGAATTTTTTTTTTTTTTTGTTTTTTAATATTTTCACAGAATAACTATTTGGGTAAATAAAAGTAATTAAAAGAAATTAAATGCCGCCAGAAAGAAAAGGCAAAATGAAAAAAAAAAAAAAAACTTTAAGATTTTTATACTAGTGGTAGGCAAAAACTGAAAGGAAACGGATACTAGGGAGAAAAGCAGACTAAAGGAAATAGCAATATGTTGAACAAAAATTGTGTGTAGCAGTGTTGCCATTTTAGCACTTTCAGTGCTAGATTTAGCATTTTTTTACAGTAATTTTTAATAAAATACTTTTAGAAGTATTACTTCGTAAATTTGACCTCAATAGTTGTCAGTTTTAAAATAAAATGAGTCCTTATTTTTCCATATAAGTTGTTATCTGATAAGTCCAATGCTTTATTATTTATGTATGTCTTATTTATCTTCTACAAGTTTTTAAATTATTTGTGTTTCAAATTTTAACTTTTTCAAAAATAATGATCTTTTTATATTATTTTTTATAAAATAACAATTTTACAATCATCTCAGAGATGATTTTAAAATTATAAATAAAATAGAATTTGATGTTCTAAATCACAAATTTTACAAGCGGTTAATAGTTGAAACCCAAGGGATATGTGAGATCCTTCTTCTAAACTTAAATTTTGATTCTAACTCACTGTGCAGTGAAGTCTTTTTCATAATAAATGGTAATAAATCAGATTTATTTAAACTACAACACCGATCTGGATAAAACTTGGAACATCGGTAGAGTAGAGAACAGTCTTCTAGAATATTTTTAACTAGAGTATGTAACAGAGGCGCCACAGTAAGTAAAACTTGACTAACAGGAGTATAAAAATATGTATATCGAAGCTTTCAACAACTATGATCCGATTAAAATGTTTTCACACGTTTAATCACATGATACAGTTCAATCTGAGGTAAAAAACACTAAAAATGTAGGATACAGTTTGCAATATACAATGCATTTCGATTGTGGGATAAAGTATGAATTTGTTTAATTACTACTGATCTCAGTCCATAGCTTTGAAGTCACATCAGCTATTTCCGTTTAATTTTATTTTTATTGATTAATATTTGTTTAAAGCCAAATAACGATTTATTAAAACTGAAAGTCATATTATTTTTATTAAAACGTGTAAAATTGTAAAACAAAAAAAAAAACAGTTAAATAATCTTGTTGCTTCTTCTACTTACTTGCTACAACTGTTGCATATGAAAAACTTGTGCATGTACAAGTATGCGAATACCTTGACTAATTACATTACTAGATGCACATTAATTTTTACAATGCAAAAACAAAAACAAAAACAAAAAATAAACAATCATCCAAAGGTGTTCAATTAAAAGTGTGTGTACAAATTGGCATACTTACGCATACACACACTCACTAATGCATTTAAAAAGACAACGCGTAACAAAATATTGCTGTCTGTCTGTCTGTCTGTCCGTTTGTCTCTGCGTGTATTCATATATTCGCACATAAAATATAAATTACGATGTAACATTTCGACGTGTGTTTGGCAAATGCGCCTGGCCAATAATATTAAAATAAAAAAAAATATGAATTCAAGAAAAATATACATTTTAACATTTGCATTGCCAAGGTTAAAAATAGGTTTAATATTTAAAACTAACAGAAGTTTTTTTTTTATTTTTTATATTTCTAAGATACGGGAATTTTTGTTATTATATTTTCAATATTCAATTTATAGTCATTCTATTAATAGCAGGGTGAATTTCTAGCAAAGTCAAGTTAAAATTGTATAAGTGTTTTTTTTTATTATTTCTTTTATTTTTATCACTAAAATATCTACGACTCTAAGTTTTACTTAAAACACAAACAAAATAAATAAATAACTTTTTCTTTAAGATTATTTAAATAGTACTTGCATTAGATAAAATTTTAAATTAGTAAAATATATTTCAAACTTTTTCTTACTATTTCACAACTATTGTGATTTTTCAGACAATTTCTGTTTCAATTTTGAATAATGTGTTTTGTTCACAATAGTTTGTGTATTTATTGCATGTTCTACAAAATCACAGTCAGTGAAATTGCAAATAACTCTACTTACTACACATCAACAATTCTAAGATACAAAATAAATGATAAATAAAACAAAAAAAAAACACACTTCATGGAAATAACGTGCTAATAGTACATTAGCATTATTAAATGTAGAAAAAATTTTGTAACTATAGTAAAAATATTAAAAATATTAAATAAAAATGAAACCAACATGCTAATAATGTTAATAAAAAAAAAATTCTATAGAATTTGTTTTTTCATTCCCCAAACGATATTTATACTTTTACTTGTTGTATATATAACCTAACAAAGTTTTATGTTAAAAAAAAAAAACTTTATAATAATTATTATTATTTTTTAATACCTGGTTTGTATTGAGAGAAAAATAAATACCATCATTGTTTTGTAGAAATCTTGATTAAGTTCTATTAAATATTCACCTGGCATTACAACAATGAACTTTATGGTAAATAAAAAAAAAAACAAAAAAAGTTATGAAAAATTTTTTATAAAGAATTATTATTTTTTTTTCTTTATAATACTTTCGTTGGTGCTGGGTAATTAAATATGAAACATTAAGAACAAGAGTTTAATTAACACTTTCTTCCTTTTAAAAACTTTACAATTGGGTAAAGAAAAAGCTTTATAATTTCCCATACTCTTGACACAATACTAAGATGTTTCGAGTTTGTAACAATTTTCATATTTAATTACAAAATTCTTTAAAAGAAATGTATGTATGTACGTATGTATACGATATAAGGGTATTATACTCCTTTTAATAGAGAAGAAAGATAATGGAATGGAAATTTATTTACTTTTTATATAAAATGTTTTGATATTTGGCTTTAAGTTTTTTTCTACCGATCAAATTTTTCATATTTTCGATACCAAATTTCTTAGAAAAAAACTAAACATTCTGGAAAAGTTTAAACTACATCCACTTTCAAATTTCAATGTCAGAGTGATTTCAACAGACAAACAAAAATATTCAATATTATATTTTTACTGTTGATTTAAATGACCTCAACTTTTATCCATTTAAGTTTTAAATTTCTATTTTGTAGTAAAAAATGCTTTGAAGCAGGTGTTCCCACGATATTTCACTTCGCGAACCCTTTCAGAAATTTTTCAACAAACCGACAGTATATTTTAATTCTTTCGCAATACAATAGCAAAATAATTAAAAGAAAAATTTTTAGTTTTTAATAATAAAAAATATCACTTTTTAATGGTCATGCAACGTGAGATCGAGCATGATCATAAGGGAAAGGCGAGGGCACGTATCTAATGAAATTATAAAAAAAAAACAATATTGGACTTTAATCACTTTAGCAATTAATTTGTAATATCGGCTTTAAGCTTGATCAAGTCAAATAAATCTTCATACCAATAATTCCTTATTATCAATCATTTGCTATTACTGCTCCCCTTTCAAATGATTTCAGATGAAAATGTTTTCTATTCCGATTTGTGTATTTAACAACATGTTCGTGCGATTAAATATCGATTATTTCAGCAATGTTTGCACACCTTAGAAGAGTATGAGTGACGTGTGTGTGTGTGAGTGAGTGAGTGTGCAATTTGTTTCAGTATGAATGCGATTAGTGTTAATTTCTATTTAATATGCCAAACCAACAAAAACAAATAGAATAATATTATTTAAATTAACAACATTAAATCATTATCCATTTAGTTTGAAATACTTTGGAATTGAGACAAAATACATACTATAAACAAAACACACAATCGAACACAAATTGACTAATGGTCTAAGTGGTTGATTGACAATTAAGTAAATTTAATTTAAAATGTAAAATGTGTGAGAATTTTAAATTATTTTATTTAACCCCCCCTATTTAATATTTCGAATGATGCAACCAACAGCAACCTGCAAGTGGCAATTAACAACTAGCAGCAGTCATTATTTACAACAACCAAATCAAATCATCAAGTTAAATCAATAAACGATTCACTAATTAAAACGTTTAAAAAATTCTCATATAAACATGAATATTTATCTATTTATCTGTCTTTTCTGTTTATTTATTTATTTGTGGCTGGGATGTTTTTTTTTTTTATTTTCTTGTAATGAAATGTGAAAATCTTCACCTACTTACAATTAAAGTCAATATAATAAAGTTTGAAGATGATGATGAACTCATTCGTTACTGGATTTTATTTATATTTTCACACATTAATTAGAGTGCAACATTTCATTTGCAGAAGCGGCCTCCTTCTAATCCACATTATTATCATTAAACACTGTTGCACTGTGATCTCCCTCAAAATCTTTATAATTATTATTATAAAAATATGAAAAAATTAAATATCGTTCATTCATTCAACACCTTTTGTAGAAGCCCTCTTATGGAGTGAGAGGTCTTTGGAGAATTGCTTAAATTTATGACTTATGGGTTTCTTTAGTAGTTGAATATTATGAAATGCTCAGCCTCATTTGCCATAGTGAAGGTAATGTGTAATACAAATGAAATGTTAAGACATGATAATGTCTCTAATCTTACAAAGAGAAAAAATAACATGAAATTTCAATTATAAAAAAAAAATTGCTAATGTGTGGTTATCAAAGATTAAATTGTAGCATCATCATCCCAACGACCATCAAGGTAAATGGATGACATCATTAAGATTTAATAAAGCTGGCTAGAGTTGAGACAAATGATGGAACATTTTAATCCCTTTTTTTTATAAAATTTAACTTAAAAAATTTGATATGTTTTGTGTTTGAATTTTATTCTTAATAAAAGTTATTGGCTTTTTAAAAGGAAGGGTTAGTTCTTTGACCTCGAAACAGTTCAATATTTTCCTATTGTTTTTTTTTTTTATTAAAATTATTTATTATTACAATATATCAATTTGTTTCTTATGAAAAAAAAACTATATTTGTGATAACTGTGTGTTTTTCAGTAATCAAACTTGTGATGAAAAATTTAACAGAAAATTAAACAAAATCTCTGCATTGAGAGAGAGAGAGTGATCTTTGAGTGCCGCAGCCCTTTATTTACAAAAGTTGTGGCCTTGAATGCCATTAACACGCACAGTGGAGCTGCTCACAAACATTTTGGTTAAAATCTATCTCCTAGTTTGTATGGAATCGACTGGAATGTAAGCTTCAAGAAATATCATTTAGTAGCTAAACCAGCAAAAACTTTGCTTTCATTTAAAAAATATATTTTTAAAAATTTTAATGAAATGCTTTATAAAAAGTAACAATTCAATAAATTACATCGTACGTAATTGATAGCATATCAGGTTAAAAGTAGTATTTTTTTTTTTTTCTTAATTAAGAAAAAGAAAAAATTTCATATTTTTACTAATTATATTTTTTAAAGAAAATATCACACTTGAGACTTACCCCCGAATTAAAAAATAAAAAAAAAAAGTAAAGTATGCTTTTTCTTATGAAAATTTACATACAAAAAGTTAGTAAACCTTTATCAAACATACATTATCTTTTTGTGAATACGGCTGTTAGAGTGTAACTTTTACTTAAATAAAAATAAGAAGTTGTTTTAAAACCTAAAAAACTCCTTCAAATTTATTTAGTTGACAACAAAAAAAAAATTTAATTAAAAAAAACTACAGAATTGAGTTGAATTATTAACAAAATATTTTACAATTGTTTTACAACAATTTTTATTATTGCGAAAATAAAAATTTATTAAAAAAGAAATAGTTACAATAATCGTCTTTTAAATAATTAAACTTCTGTAGTTCTGTATGAATTCTTCACTCGTAGTTCCATCTTTCAAACCCAAGTCGGATCAATTTAGTACTAAACTATCGAAACCACAAGTGTTGACTCATGTCTATTGGATAAACTATTTTTAGTTCCCCGAAGGATTGCAGTGAGGCACGTAGAAATATAAATGAAAATTATATTTTCTCAATGTAGTTCAAAAAGATTTGCCATATGATATAACTGTTCATAAACTTTATTTGTCGTCATTTAGCATATAGTCTTAAAAAGTCGGCATTTATTGGCCAGGTGGTTGAAAAAGGGGTTGGTGGGGGGTTGTAAATGGCGTCTAAAGTCGCAAACCGATAAAACTGATTGAAAATATTTAGATATTTTCACATTAGAAAAATATTTAACCAAAATAATTTAACCACGATATAAAATATTTTCTAACTTTTCCATTTTAATGGTAAAATTTAGTTTGACACTTTTTGATCTTAAAAAACATTTGCAACAAAAAATCTAACAATGTCAAGCAATTATTTTGTTAAAGTTGTGGTCACACAAATATTTTACAAATGTAAAGATAGATGCTTAAGGATAATTTTAGAAAAATATTCACTCCTATATCCGTATATTTTTTTTTGAGAAAAAACAAAAAAAATTCAATAAAAAAATAGAAATTTCCAAAATTTAATATTATTTTTTTTCTTTATCTCATCAAGTTCTTTCCAAATGTTTTGAATCTTTAAATTTGACTTTACTAAATTTGATGTTACTAATTTTTCAAAACTTTAAATACTCACGGTGTATAATTTTTACTTAAAGTTCTTTATTGTCAAGAATTCTGTTTTGGAATTGGATTATATCAAAACTATTACTTGCTTTCCCATAATTCTGATAAATGAAATATATGATAAAGAATATATTGCCTTTAGTTCTTTTAAGCCTGCTCAACAAAATTAATATTTATTAAAAACACTTAAATACAATTAAGAGCCAACAATTTATAATCAATAATATCCTAAACACTTTTTTTCCTTTTTCCTATTATTTCATAAATTCTTGGCTATTTTGTCTAGTTAAAGGCTAATCTCAGTGTCTGGATCATTATCCTTGCATAATCAATTCCGAAAATAATAACATCCCTAAATGAGAAACTTTAAATGTATTTTGTCTATTTAAGTTATGCACATATATTTATAGTTTGCCAAAAAGAAAATCTAAAGAAAATACATAAAATATTTCTGCAAAAAATAATAATATTATGCAATATTAGTTGTATGGCCTAGCAACAGCAGCAGACAGTAACTGCAACAGCAAATACATAAATTTATTTACAACATTATTATAATGTTTCCTGCTGAGTTTTCGGGTGGTACACTAAAACACCCATTGACGTGACCCCTAACTAAAACTATACTCCCCAAAAAAATTGTATAACGAATAAAGAAGACAGCAAGACTTAAATGAAAAATTATTTCATAACATAATGGATGCCAGTTATTTTGTTATGCTGCTCCATATAGCTGGCATGCAAAAATTCATAAAGATCCCATTAAAAACTTTAATTGCAATTTGTTGTCTCAATTTGTTGTATTATTATAATTATTATTTGCCCACACACTTAATATGTATGTGTGTGAACGGATAGATGGCTGGTTAGTTACACACAAATATAGTCTGGTATTAAACTGGACTTGGAGTTTTCTCTAGTCAGAACAATACTTACGAATAATATGCATAAAATTTAATAATTCATAAGAAAACAACAACAATGAAGTTGAAAATTTAAACAACATCTAAGGCAACAAAAACAACAACTACAGCCGCCACAGACTAAGAAATCAAGAACAGAAGAAGTCATTGAAGTCATTTGCATTTAATTTAAAATTTAAGTTGAGATTTTAAAGATTTATTTTGTTCATATTTATTTAGTTTTTTTTTTTTAGTTTTTTGCTGCAAAAGGGAAATAAACTGCAATTAATTTATAATTTATGGTTGGTTTTTTTTTTTTCGTTTCCTTTTAATTGTATGAAGAGATTAATTTTTTTCCTCAATAGATTTGTTTTTTTTTTATTTTACTGTTGTTGTCTTACATAATGTTTGTATTTCATATGTTGATTTTTTGTTGTTGTGACTGTTTTGCTTGGATGTTATTTATTTTTTTTTTTTTGCCAACTACCAAGTTAATTTATGTTTACTAACCTCATTACAGAATATTATCGGTTTTGTTGTTGATAAATGATACATTTAAAGAAACTTAACATGGTGCAAAAAAAAAAAAAATACAAACAACAAAAACAAATAAACGAATGAACATAAAGTATAAGAAATTGACACAATGAGGCAAAAATAAATTAATGAAATGCTTGTTGCCACCACCTTACTTAGGAAGTGTTCACTTATTATAAGAAAAGTTTTAAAAGTGATGATAGGGGATTTGAAAAAAGTTTGATTGTTGAATAGAGTATTGATTGCTTTGTGATCAAATCACTAAGCTGGACAAGCTTTTCACAGAATGTTTTTGTATTTAATTTAAAATCGAATATAATTTAAAGACAAAAAGTTATAAATTTATAACGACAGAAAACATAAATAAGACAATTCTTAGTTCATGAAGTGCATACCCCTAATATTAGGTAGCGATTTAGCTGTAAATTGTTATTTTTTACACATATTTGGACATTAACTTTAATAATATATTTTTTACACTCTTTATATTGTAACGCTTTAACACACACACACACACTCGAGCCACACAAATAATCAAACAACACCAGAAGGCCCAGTGATACTTTTTCCGCCATGACTATAAGTAGACATTCATTGTTGCCGGTTTTTATTTTCTACTGGCCATAAGTTGCAATATCAATTGTTATTAAGCGCTGCCGTTGCCATTGTTGTTGATGATGATCGTTTGTAGCATTTTTCATAATTAAACTAACAAACAACTGTTGTTAACAACAAACAGTCTGAATACCAAAGCTACTACCTGTTTGTATTTTATAAAGGTATGGATAAACTGAACGGTGTGACTGACTTTAATCCATACGTATGAATGTATTTATGAATGTATGTATATATGTACGAATAACAAAAATATTATAAAACAAACGAAATAAAAATTCTCACCTTTGGGAAATTAGGTTTAGTCTATCATTCATGCAACTCATGAGTAGGAACATCAAACTTAGAGTCAGTCCACAACAAACACACGTTTTTTAGGTATTTTTTGTTTATTTTTTATTTTATTTTATTTTAGCAAAGTTAATTAGGTAAAGCAATAAAAATAACAAATATTACATAAAATTGATCTTAATATTACCTCCAATAATGAGGTCAAAATTTATACGATATACTTTTTTCATTGGATCTGGGTTGTTTTTGAAACATGCGATTTATAAATTTCATGCGTTTTCAGTTTTTTCTCAATTTTCTCTAGAAATATGAGTTTTGCAAAAAAAAAAAAAAAATAAACACAAAAAAAGTTCATTTAAGTTTCCGTTTTTATTGTTGTTGGTAACCCAACATTGATATTTCAATACTTAAGCATGTAGATACTTTGTTTATGAGCACATATTAGACAGACAGACAGACATACTTATTCACATTAGAAATTGCTTTCATGTTTATACGGCTTTTTGTCAAAGGGTTTTCGTTCGGTCTAATATATTATTAGAAAGATATACCGTAGACATGCTAGAATCTATAGATAGATTGATAAATAATGTTGCGGTCTTTAAAAATGTACACAAAACTTATTTACTATTTTACTACAGTGACTAACAAAACTAGAAAACTACAATTAAGCTGGCTATGACAAAACTTTGTAAATATTTTAAAAGTAGTTGGTTATCTTAGATACTGTTCTCTTAAGCAAGCAAATTTACCATCATATTAATAGAAATTGACAAAGGAAAGTTCTTTTTTTTTCAATTTATATTCTAAAAGATACAAAATATTACTAACGATTGTATTACGAGATTTAATAGAGGAATTTTACCAGAAAATTAATTGAATTATGATGAATGTGCTTTGCTTGCATATTGAAAAAATAAGCAATTCAAGTAAATATATATGCAAAACCATATTTTTCCTGGACTGGACAGATGAAGAGAACTATTAGTAATTTATTCATTTCAGATAAAAAAAATATGTTTAAAAAGATAAAATCTATTTTAAACTTGTATATTGGAACCGTTTGTATGGAAAACAATTATGTATCGACGTTACACAAATAATAATTTAATTCATTCTAAGATATCATTTCTTAATTTTTATTTTTTCGTCCTGACATTATCCTTTCGTCAGCTAGATCAAAATAAAAATATATATTCTTTCGGCTCTTTTGAATTTTTTCATACTTTTGACAAAGGATCAATATGAAAATTTGATATATCAAGAAAGGTCTTTGGGACGCACATTTAGTTATATAACAAAAATTTAAGTCCTGGTCCAAAATTTTGTTTTTTCATAAAAAATGTAGATATTTGAATTTTTTACACATAAATATTAAAAAAATTTTACCAAAATGACACAACTGAATTTTATTTGAATTTTTCAAATCATAAATTTCTTTATATACAAACGTTTTTATATGAAAAGGATTTATATGAATTTAGCATCAAAATACACATCATTATGTAAAAAATTTAAGAGATTATGTCACATATACATTATCGAAAACAATTTTTCGCATAATTTCTACAACATTTTGTAAGGACTTATACTTTTTTAACGTTCTTTTACATTAAAGCCTTCAATTATCTAATTCGATGTGTGAATTTTTAATAATATGAATAATGTCAATGTTGAATTTATATTAAAGTGTTAAAAAATAGATTTCTACTATTTTTTTTTTTTAATTTTTTTATATTTACATTAACTGAGAAATCCGGACACGGAATTCATCTTTTATTTTATAAATAGAATAAAAATATTATCTTTTAATTATACAATTTCTAAAATTTATTAAAAATTATTAAAATTCTTAACAATCGTTTTCCATATCCATTAAAATAAATAAAATTTATATGAATGTGTATGAAATACCTGCATCACTTCCTGTAAAAGTTTTCAAAGTTATTTTATACTTTTACTATTCCTAATATTCAAGGGTCAATAATAGTCAAGTTCCCTTTTACATTCATTAATTTTAGTATACTTTTGTATTTTTCATTCATTATTGTAAAAATAAACCTTTTTGCAATGATTTTTCATACAAAACAGAAGAATAAAAAAAATTATTGATTATTTTTTATTTTACAAAAGTTTACAAACAAAAACAGAAAAACATCACAAACAGCGAAAAAAAAATCACATCAGACTAATTCATGCGAACAAAATCCACCTACAAAAAAAAAATAATAATAAAACCAGAAAACAAAAAGGAAAAGGCGACAATAACAACAACAACACAAATCAACAATAATTTCGTAAAAAAGAAAACTACGCCCACCTTGCACTTTTTCCCTGATGATGCTACTAGATTTTTTTTCGTTCTATAAAGAGTTTATAAAAAAGATGTAAATTTGAATGGAAAATAAATGTATATTACAAGGTAATGTAAATGGTAATATGTAGAATATACCAGTAGTTACTTTTTTTTAATTAGATATCCGTAAAATATTTTCGATTATCTTGTTTCTGCATTCAAAAAAGCAATAAAACAAATGACATATTTTAATTATTTTCAAATGTCATTTCTTAACGCTACACCCTCTTTAAATTATTATGTATAATGAAACTATATGAACTATTTATGTAGTCATCAACATAATCATCATCATCATCATTATGCCGCATCATCATGTTTTTTTTTTTTTTTTCTTTAACTTTTCTTTGTATAGAAGAAGAATTGGAAAAACAAGTGTTTTTTTCATTTTTTTCTTTAATTCAACTAATGAATTAATGTTTTTTATGTTTTCGTTAGTTTTTTTTTTTTTTTTTTTGTATTATTAATAAAGTTTTTTTTTTTTTTTTTTTTTTTTTTTTTTTTTTTTTTTTTTTTTTTTTTTTTTTGTATTATTAATAAAGTTTTTTGTTGCACTTCGTTTTTAGCCGGCGCAATATTTTTAAATATAGAATTTGAACTAAATTTTGGTCTATTCTGTTGCTTTTATTTTTTTGCATTTTGCACATAAAATATAATGGATTGGTTGGATGGTTGGATCGTTGGCTGACTGGCTGTTTGGTAAGTGTGGAGCAAAAATGTTCAAAAATAGGACGTATTTGTCATCGGTTGAAGAGCTAAAGTACGTTTGCAGTACAAGTCCCAGCATTTTTTTTTTATTTAAGGGAATTTGTTTAAAATTAAATAAATAGAAAAAAAAGACCTTTGATCATTGAAAAGATAAGTGGCATCTACTTGTATATTTATAACTTAAATATAAAAAGGGATAGATTATACTTAGATTTTACAAGTGCAGTGGTCTTGATTAAGATAAAGTTGTTAATATGAGAAGACATTTTAATAAACTCTTAAATATACTAATATTTTTTATATCTAAATTATATTAAATTAAACATAATCATTATGGTGTTTTTTAAATGATTTTTTTTTTAATATTTATGTAAGTTCAATATGAATCTGCAAATGGATAACTGAAACTAACTACATTTGTTTTTTAATAAAACTTTAATGGTAGTTAGTAAAAACAATAATGAATAGGAAATTTGTAATCATAAATTCATGAAATATTAACATTGATCACAAGTGTAAATTTTCACAATCAACAGATAATGTTCATGAAAATGTGTAATAAATGAATTAAAAGTATTCCTGAGAAATCAAATTGTTTAGGGCTAAAATGAAACAAATTAACAAAAATGTATGTTTTTCAACAATAATGATGGCTGCTTGCCTAATGACTAATTTTTAATCAAAGATAAAAGAATCATTTTTTTTTTTTTTTTTTGGTTTTTTTGTAATAATATTTTAAAATAGATTTTATTTATTTTAATTTTATTATGGTCAATATGAAAGTTTTTTATACAGACTTCATTTTAAATGGCAATGAGACATGTTTTATTTTCCGTCTTGTTTTTATTATTATATTTTATTTTTTATTATAAATTAATTAAACACCTCACTATACAATATACACACAACTTACTTGTTATTAAACATTTTTAATGTCATTTAACATTTAAATCTTTTTTTCTTTATGGTTTACAATTTAACAGCCGTTTTTCTTTTGTATTATGACATTTACAAATAAATTATTTTATAGACAAACTAACAATAATATAACGAACGAATAATATTTAATCACATTTTCACTTCACACAAACAAAGATTAAATTAAATGCATAAAATGATCGCCTTAGAAAGTTAAATCATTTTGAATTATTAGAAATACGGCGTCATTTTTTGCGTTTTCACAACAAATGATTGCAACACGTGAAATTGTCACGCCTCTAATGCCAAATGACGGACACAAAGATCACACCGACCGAGAATAATGCACGAGCGGACAAACACTTTATAACAAATCCAAAGACAAACTGGCGTTTATTAAATATTTACTGTTTA
Source organism: Phormia regina (assembly GCA_001735545.1). Taxonomy (NCBI): domain Eukaryota; kingdom Metazoa; phylum Arthropoda; class Insecta; order Diptera; family Calliphoridae; genus Phormia; species Phormia regina. The sequence continues at coordinate 15,632 of MINK01003812.1, forward strand.
TTTGGCTGACAATGCTGATGATATTGCTGTTGCTTCTGATGATGATACTTTGCTGATGTTGCTTCTTAATACAGTGAACGGCAGCACAAAATGCTAAAAATACTGAATCAAACAAACATGAAAAAGTCACTGAGAATTTCTGCATCTTGTGGAAAAATACATACATACAAATACATACATATATATATATATTTTTATTCAGTCAGTCTATAAAGGAATGGAAAGTTGATTTTAGAAATTTATCTGTCGTGTGTTCTGGAAACACGTTAAAAGTTGTTAAATTTTCTGAAATGTTTGTTTTGTGTTGATGAGAGGAAAACAAAATTACGAGAAAGTACAGACAAGTTTATATCTCATTTAAATTTGTCTCGGATTCTATTATACACATAATTTTTACAAGATAAAGTTTCTCGTGTGGGAAGACGTAGAAGTCATTGTATTTAGTTAGATCCGTGTTCTCTGATGAGAGAATTTGTCTCCAAATTAAAAATTTTAACTTCCATTTAATGGCAGAATTTTTTTTTTCAGATTTTCATAATGAAAGATATGTGAATTAAAATTTTAAATTTTAATTAATTTTTTTCTTTAATTTTTGGTCCAATTTTCTATATTATGGAAAATATACAGAGAACGGCTTTTAATGTTAAAAAATTATATTTTTATTTTAATTTCAATCGAAAATCAATCTTTAAATAAATAATAAAAATTTATCACATTTTTTTATTTTCATAATGATTGAAATGAAAATATAAATATTATTCTGAGCTTTTTTCATGAATGAAAATCTTTTAAACAACAATTTCAAAAATATCAAATATCAATAAAAAAAAAAAACAATTATGTGAAAATTATTCCATACTTATATTTGATTTATTTATAACAAATGAAAAAACATTTTGAGCATTTGTGATATTTATTTAGATTGAAAATTAAAAATATATATTCATTTTTTCTTTGTGTAATAAATTGACAAATGCCAGGACAAATCAGCCATTTTCAGAAATAAATGGATTAAAAAAAAAAATTTTACACAAATTTTTAACTCTGGGGTATTTCAAAGACTGACTTCAAGAAATCAAAGGATTTCTAAATTTACTTTTCCATTTATGTTTTTAAAAATTAAAAGTTCTAAAAACGAATTACAATCCAAAAACGGTGAACAATTTCTGCAAAATTAAAGTTAAATTCACACTCTTTCAAAATTCTGTCATAAGAAATATACAAAAGTATAGAGTTTTTTAGGAAGCCACGAAAATAATATAAAAAAATGAGTCAATAAATTTTATAGAAAATGAATATAACAATAAGATCATCATTAGCAACTAGCATCAGTAGCAGTGACAAACCAAAAAAATTGCGTAAAAAACATCATGCAGCAAGCAACAACCAACCGTAGTCGCAATACGATGTACAGACAGATAGACTGACTGACTGACACACAGACGGACAAACAGAAAAAACTTCATGTGACTATTTATATATTTTTTTTTAGAGACACAACAATAAAAAATGAATACAACAAATAAATTTGACAATTTAGTGATTTGTTGGCACCATCAAAATCTAAACAATTCCCCATAGAGAAACTTGCAAACATACATACTTACACATTTACACACACACATACACTATATTACATACAAGCCACCAATTTAAATGTTCTGGAAAATCATTTGAAATCTTTTTTAACTCTCACCAATCTCCGATTCTGCAGCAAAAGAAAACCAAAACTGAAAATTTCAATGATGCTACAAATTTTCTTAAATACCAATAAATTGTTTGTTTAAGGCCTTCATTATATGGTGCTTTGGAGAAGACGGAAAAGCTCTCAATATATTTATATATCATTTTCTTTTTTTGGATGTGAGTAAATTTCTTTTTATGATTTTAATCTTTGACTTTTTCTATCCAATTAATGTCATTCAAAAATTATGAACAAAAGAACTGCAGAAAACAAAAATCATATTAAATACGCCTCTCAAATAAAAGATTAATTTGTTGGTTATCACCTTTTAACATTTTCACAGTAGACGCAGAAACAGACAAATTTAAGTATCTCATAAATCATAGGATTTTTTTTTTTTCTGAAGCAATTCTATTATTTTGCATAATCTATAGCTACTTAATAGTCATTATAGCCAGTTTTATGGTTAGTATTTGTTTTTAATTAGCCACTGACCAGATACGGTAGCTATATTAAAAATAGAATTTGTCCATAATTTATTTATTTATATACCACAGTAGTAGTATTTCTCTTAATAAATGACAAATGCAACCAAATCACCCATTGGATAAATCCCAGGGGTATGATTTAAATAAAAATAAAATAATTTATATATGAAACTCGATCACAAAATTGACCTTAAGTCTTCATGTACAACAGAAAATAATAATTATAAAAAGCGATAAAAAATAAAATTTACTTTGAGGAAAAAATATAAATTTTTAAGATTCCTTCCTTATTAATATATAACTCTAAAAATTTATTAAAGCTCAACTTCAAAAAACTGTTTAAGCTGTGCTTTCATCTTTTTTTATCTTTAGCAATTTTTTACTTTAAAAAGAAATAACTAGTAAATGTTTTGAGCAAAATAAAAAAAAAAATGCTAACCTATACCAAATAAATCAAATATTTAATTAATTATTATTAAAATAAGTAATACATATCATCAAACTAAAGATTTTCGTATTTCTCTCCCCCCCCCCTCTCTTCTTTAACTCTCTTAGTACACACACAATTTGTATTAATTGCTTTGGATTTGTTATTATTCAAATCATGAAGTTTTTTTTTTTTTCTTTTTCAATTCGACTTTATTTATTTAAATGAAAACTAAACGAAGAGAAAAATGAAATAAACTAAAAAACGAAATGTGTAACACACAATTTAACACCTTAATGAGGAATTTAATTCATTAACAGCAAATGAAAAAATAAATAAATTTCGTTTTTACGTTTCTTTTTTTTTTTTTTAAGTAGAATTTAAATTTTTTATAATTTGCGTTAAAATCGAATAAATTTGTGTTGTTTTTTTTTTTAAGTAGAAACAAAAAGTTTATAATAGTTTTTGCCAAACTAGTGGAAATTTATAGATTTTTGTTGTCTAATTTTTATACGACTGCGGTAGTAGCAAATTTATTTTTGAAATGTTTATTTTATGTTCTAATTAAGTTTTTGTTTGTTTGTTTTTAAATTTCATTGGCAAAAAACAATATCTACTGTTTTTTATTTACTATATATATTTTTTTTTGTTTTATTTTGGTGCTGTTATTGATATTAAATATAGGGTTTCTGATACAAGTCAAGTTTTATAGAGCCTTCTACAGACCGAAATTCTGAATGAAATCTAAACTGTTCATACTAACATATGAAATCAATACTTCCGATGATTTTGATTTATGTCATATTTTTACACCCCAATTGCGGACGGTACAATTGAGACAAGTTTCAGGTAATTTAGTAGGCATTTCCAAAAAGTTATGTATTTATTAAATGTTAACTTGAATAATGTTATATTTATTGATTTTTCTTTTTAATGTAGTTTTTTATAGAAATATTAACTTAAAAAAAAAAGTCGGTTAACCGGTTATTTTCTGAATTTCAAAAAGTGCAATCATATTTACTATTCGAAAACCGATTTCTTCAAAAAATCAAATAATCGATCAGAAGTTAGTTGAAAATGTTATTTAAAAAATAAAAAAAAAATAATAATGTGTACATTGATTAAAAGTTATTGTTTTAGTCAATAAAATATGCTTCTCGGTTGTAAAGTTTTTTTTATTTAAGTTCATTATTTGTTTTTTTTTTTCTATAATTTTGCCAACATTTTAATTTTACTTAAATTTTTTGTAAATTTGAAAAAAGTTTTTGTTATCAACTTTTTTTTTTTTTTTAATTTACTTTTTCAAATTTCCAGTTCAAAATTTATGGGAAATTAAGTAATTTCCCGTCGGCCCGAATGCCCTTTAAAGAATCAAAATTTAATTGATAATAAAATTATTGAAAATGTTTAAAACAGATCTACGATGTCTGTAACGTACGTCGTATGTTCAGTCATTTCTCAACAATTTTTTTTTCATACATTCTTCAATATCTTTTGCTACAAAAATTTTAATTTTTGCAAACCCTTAGCTTAGCTATTTTTTATTCATTCCAAATACATTTTAATATTAGAATTTTTCAAAATTCTTTCGTTATCAACATTTAAAAATACGAACGAAAGAGTAGTTTAGAGGGGAGTAAGTACGTCATAAAAAAAAAAAACCTTTTGTCGATAAACTTGTTTGCCATTTGATAGGGTTGCTGATGTTTTGAACTGTAATAATAAATTTCTAAAATTTTTTTAATTAGAACCCAATCCAAAGCAATGAAACTTCTTAAAGCGGCATTCAAAATAAGAAATAAACATTTAAGGAGGAATGTGAATGTGTTTTTATACTTAAAATTTAAACTGCTGTTTGGCGCCTCATAATTAAGGTTTAAAATTAAAATATGAAGCTTCTAAAAAACATCATAACTAAAAGAAAATAAAATTTCCATACAATAAATTTGCAATTAAAATTAAGTAAATTCTCACGACTTTCTTTTATTGTTAATTAAAATTAAATACATTTGATTTTCATTTTCAATCTTTGAGTTAGATCATCACTAGAAATAAAGATATTTGACTCATAGGAGTTGTATAAATAATGAAAATATTTTAAGTATAATTTGTAAAATTAGTCATAATTCAACAAAGCCGGAATACATACAACTAAATATGATTGCTGATCCATTGGGTTTATTTAAACTTTTAATTGAAACCATTATTTTCTTTTTAAACGCATTAACTTGTTGTGTTTTACTTCCCTCATTTAATCCACAAGCAGAGTCATTCATACATACACATCTCAACCGTATTTGTTTACGGTCTAATTCACAATTTTAGGTGCAAAAAATAAAGTCTACAAAAAAAAATCGCATTTTTTATTTTTCGGGCGAAAACTTTCATTAACATTTCATTTTAGTTTATTTTTTATTTTTATTATTATTGTTTTATGGCCTATTATTTATAATAATATTTTTCTCTAATTTTGGCAAAGATTAATTGCTTTTAATAATTATTATCATTATTTATGAAATTCTTTTAGTAAAAAAAAAAAAATAGCAAATAAAAAATATCATTTAATCCACCCATGCACTTGATCAAATTATATTTTTTCTGGGATAGTCTTCATATAAATTCTGTTTATTGTTTTTGAGGCAGATTCTTGAAATTCAATTAACTTTTAAATTGAAATGATACAAAATTAAATCACTGTAAATAGTTGATTTTCTATGAGTTATTTATAATCGCAATGTAGATATGTGAAACTTGGGATAAAATATCTTAATAAAAATTTCAATAATTTTTAATATTTATACAAAAAATACGTATGTAGTAGTAAACCTTTAAATCAAAAATGAACAATAGAACAGTGAATAGCAGAAATTTTAGTAATTTATCCATATTTTCTTAACTACTGTTCGGATCGATTGAAATGTATGGCACTGAGGTTGAGCTTAGCTAAGCTTTCAGAAACATCATTACGTAGTCACCCTGTAATAATGCAAAATAAGCTACATGGTATCAAAGTTGACCACATCGAGTTTCCAACACTTAATAACCTTTGTAAACAGAAAGATGAGATGAAAAATACATTACATTATACTACCCTTTACTTTATTTTCTTATAAATATTTCAAAATTTTATTTTGATTTATTTTTCCACATTTCAGATAATGTTATGTATGTAAATATTATAGGAATATGATTATATGCTAAATTGGTCAAGTGTTAAATTCAAACAAATAATCATTTATACTCATATATAGATTTCAAAACAACCATTCACTTTCAACATCCATCAACATATTTGCTCTTGGTAAAGTTAGCAACAATATGACAATATAAATATGTCTGTCTGTCATCCAGTCTGTCTTTATTTTGACACATTCGTATTATGACACTTGTCATCGTGGCAATAATACGAATGTTGTTTATAGTTTCTGCTGCACAGTTGTTATTATTTAAAGAGTATGGTACAACAATTATTTACAGTGTATATAATAGTATAAAATATTTGTTTAAATTTAACAGCAACAACAATAAGAATAACATATAATATACATATATTTACTAAACAATAGGCTCAAGTGGAATATTTATTTATAACCCTCATTTTGTGGTTAACAAAACATTAATATCTATGTGTAGTTGTATGTAAGTATTTGGGTGTTTTTTTGTAACCAAAAATATTTAATTACATTAATTTTTAATTTTCCTACTTTATCTTATACAAACACTAACAAATCATTCATAAATTTTGGAGTAAAAACATTAGAATGAAATGTATAAAGAATGTAAAAAAAAAAAAAACTTAGAAGCAAAAACCAAAACAAATAGTACAATAAAATAAACAAATTCAAGTGTTTTTCGTTCTTTAATCTATATTTTTATTAAAGAGGACAGAGAGAAGGTATATTTGAGAGGGTGAAGCTTTTGTTGTACATATATACATATATATTTGGTTCAAAAAAAGGGATGACCTTGTAAAAGTGTTATTGTTTATTTATCTATGTCCGCCTGTCTGTCTTTTTGTTGCTTACATTAGAACATTTTATACGAGGGCAGGGAAAGAAAATAAAACTTATTTAGTAAGAGAAACGTTGCAGCGCCTGCCGGATCAGTAACAATAATATATCTAGATATATTAAGAATATTATCTTATTTCAAATATTTATTTAGATTATATTTTATGAAAGCATTCATACACTACCCTCTTACTCATTTATTGTCTATTATATTATCGTTTAAAAGTATTTCATCTGTAAATACAAAATATGTTTATGAATCCGAACATACACCACACCCCTATCTTACACTATCGTACACTACCATTAAAGTGTCTATTGTTGTTAGACCGTTTTTTTACAATAAAAATAAAAATAGTCTTTACGTTTTTTTTTTTCTTTTAGCCAACTTAAAAAAGTTCTCTTTGTGTTTGTATTTTTGTTTTCTTCTAATGATAACATGTGTTTTACGTTTCATCTGATATTTGTTTTTCATGTTTTTGTTTCCACTAAGTGTATTAAAGTTTTTATTATAAAAACATCAAGTTTATTTTATTTTCTTTTAATTTTTATTTCATAAATTTTATTTTGTTTAGTTAAATTCATAATAATAAGAATATTTTATAATAATAATAAACAAATTTTATAATTGTTTAAAAAATAGCAGCTTTATCTGATATAATTTACTACTCATGTCGAAATATCTAATTTCCGTGGTTTTCAAAATTAAAGAAATCAATTTATTTTTATTATTATCATTATATATTTTTATTAGTTTGGAAATTGACCGAAAGCAATAATTAGGAGAGAAAATAAAAGTATAAGGGATATTTTTATTTTTAATAAACTTATTAACTAGCTTTGTATTGCAAAACAATTATATTATTTGTTATTATAATTAATATAATTGGGTTAAATTGACAGTTTTTTTTTTTTTAATTAAAGGAAAAATTAAAATTTTGTCTACAAAAATATCGAAATAATATAAATTTAAGTCAATTTTCATAAATTTTCAGCTCATTATGTCTATTTAAGGCAAAAATAGTAATAATAATAAAATCAATTATTGTAGTTATTAATATTATCATTTTGATGATTGGAGCAAAATCAATTAATAATTAATTAATATACGCAATTTTGTAATTGAAGTTGATTTTGTACTTTTTTCTGTGTAGTACTAAAATTTTATATTGATTTGTGTTTTGGCCTTAATTTCAATAAATATTTGAAATTCTTTACTCTTTATTTGTTCATCTATAAATATATATGAAAGAGTAACGTTAATGACTGATTCATCATCCCACAGCCCAAACGGCTGAAGCTAGATAGACGAAATTTGGATCGTAGGTAGGTCTCCCTTCATATAGATCCACTAAGGCGGATTTTTTTTTTTTAATTCGAATGTTTAGAGGGGGAAAAAGGTAAAATCCGTAACCTTATAACTCGCAAACTAATAATGATACTAAAAAAGTTGTATAGCTATCATTATTCATTTAAAAAATAAGTGGACAGGTGTCTGGTACTTTTTTGAAAATCGAAAACGGGTAAAAACTGTAATTTGGTACTTTTTTTTGGCACTATATGTATCTTTAAAACCAATCAAATTGATGTCGTATTTATAACTTCTCAAAAAATGAGAAATACATGTTTGGTAGAAATTCAAACGGTAAAAATCCAACGGGTAAAAATCGTACCTATTTTTGGTACTTTTTTCATAAAACATTTTTTTATATTTATTGAAATGTTCAAATGAGGATTTTAATATGGGATACTACTACAATTTTAAAATTTATTGGAATAAAATTTTTTGATACATCGATGGGTGAAAAAAGAGTATCAAAAAAGGGGTAAAGGCGAGAAATTACATTTTATTCAAACTTAATAATGAATTTTCAATTACATTAAACATAGAAATATAAAATTAAGAAAATTTAGTCCTATGTAGATAAGAATGCACAAGAATGAATTTGTGGTACTTAAAGATTATATGGTCCTGTACGTAAAAATTCAAGGGAATAGACTTGGGGTACTTTTTACTTCATCTATTGGTACTTTTTGCATTTTATGTAATATTTAACTTAGAAACACGAAATTAAATACGCATGGTCCGATGTTGGAAAGAATACACAAAGGGGGACTTTGTGGTACTTTTTCGTTCTTCTAATGGTACCTTTTGAATTTTCTATAGCTATGAACTTTCAAAAATCTTTTTTAAATATTCTAAAAGTGTCGAAATTATTTAACCTTAATAAAATTATTATTTTTTAAATCTTTACAAAAATATATTTATTTATGTATTTTCAAATATTTCGTTTGTTTGAAATTTAATTATCATTATTATTCGTTTTTATGTATTTTTTTTATGCAAAATATTTTAATATTTAAAACAAGCTTAAACCTTTATTATGTGTTTTACTTTTCATTATAATTAAACAACAACAACAACAAAAATCAACATTTGATTATAAAAATGCAAAATCTTGTTTTGTTTAAGCCACAACAACAACTACAAACACACGATCTAAACAACAATATGTTTGGGAGTTTTTCTCACACTCACACGAGATTCGATGTAAACAATAGCAACAACAAAAATATATATAGAAGTTGACGATAATAACAGCAACAACAATATCTCTATAAACATTTAATTGTGTGTTGATGGTTCATTAGTCTTCAAATGTTAACAAGACGTACAGTGTAGGTATAACACAAATTATAACAAGATTATTTGATACCAACAAGCATAAAACAAGAGGGGTAACTGAAACCTAAAAAGAACTAAAAAATATACACATACTTAACATTTTTCAGAAAAAACGTTTTGAAGATCAATTACATACGTACATACATACATAAATATTTTGAAATCGTTTGTCAATCCAAAGATTCGCTTTTTATACAATTATGAATTCATTATGGAAAATATATTTATGGTATTTTGGTTTACTAAACTTCTTCAAGATAGATCAAAATTACTACAAAAGCAACATTTTAATATTATTTTATTCATAAATATACCAAAAATAAATACACAGAAAAAAGTAAAAACCGACTTCAATTACGAAATTGCTAATATTAATTAATGTTTAATTGATTTTGCTCCAATCATCAAAATTATGCAAAATGATAACTACAATAATTAATTTTATTATTAGTGCTTTTACTTAGATATAATGAGTTGAAAATTGTTGAAAAATTACTAAAATTATATTATTTCTGTATTTTTATAGAAAAATTTTCAATTTTTTTTTTTTTTATATATATATATTTTTTTTTTTTTAAGAACTGTCAACCAATTAGAAAATTAATTATATTAATAAATATTAAATTCCTATACAAATTTAGTTAAAAATTTTATTAAAAAAATATTTGAAATATATTTTTTTCTGTGTAAGATTGTTTTTCATTATAATCTAATAAAATGGCCGAAAATGTTCAAAATAAAATAGAAAAATAAATGTGATATGTAAAAATTTTTTACGAAAAAAATTCTAATAATAAAATTATTGAAAATATAATATATTTTTTACAATAATTTAATTTTTACTAAGCATATCTTCTAAGAACCATCCTTTCTAATTACTTAGTCTTTGTCTACAACACAATCATCGCAATGTCATCTCTCAATCAATGCCAGTCTTCTCCTTATCTAATTAAATCCTAAATACTCAATAGTTTTAACTCATCACTAGCTACGGGGATTTTTTTTTTTTAATATTACATTTTGTTTTTGCAATATAAATAAATAAAATCAAGTAAGAAAATAAAATTTAAAATGAATATCAATAATATCAAATAAAATAGTACGAGCATTTAAATATAAACAAGTTTTATTACATTAGTCGTAGTCGGTTAAAAAGAATTGTGATCTAAGCTGTTACTCGTATCAATTGCTTATACAATAGATGAAAGATCATTATTCTCTACTTTATCCCCCGCTAAAACCCTTTACTTGATGCTATTGTTGTATTGAGAATTATGTTATGTGTTATTGAATAGAATAGTGAAACAAAGCTTAGGTTAGCATTTATTTGTTAATAAAACGTGAAAAACTTTGAAATATTTGTTTATATTTCGCGGTAAAATAAAGTAACAGTATGGAAGATAATTATAGGGTTAATTTGAAAAAAAAATTCAAATTGTCACAGTTGATTATTTCAAAATTTGTTTAGTTACATAATAAAATTAACAAAATTTTAAAAATAAGTGACGACGATTTGATTATGCTAACAACATTATCATCTCTTTATTGATTTTTTTTTTAATATTTTTATAATTTTAATGAAATTTAATTTTATTATGCCACTAAATATATAATTATACACCTTAATGTAAAAAAATATGTTTATAGATCATACAACAACTAGAATTCAATGTAATTTTTGTTTTTTTTTTATTTTCTATACAGTTATTTTTAAATAGTTTATTTCCATTAAATCAGTTTACACATGATATTTTATAACAACATACATACATAAGTATTTGAAAATTAACTTCATAAATAAACGATTACTATTTAACAACATTTAATACAAATTTATCATTATTTTACAATAAATACAAGACCACAATGTTGTTATTGTTGTCTCTTTTAAAATCATGTTTAAATATATAAAACACATAATTAAATATTGAAACGATTAAACAGACAGACAGACAGACAGACAGACAGACAGACAGACAGACAGACAGACAGACAGACAGACAGATAAATTGTCGTAAACAAGTGTGACAGATAATCGAATCAATTGTTTGTGTTTAATTTAGATAAGTGTCATATAATTGTAATTTAACGCTCTACTCTTCAGCTTAGCTCAGGTTGTTTTTGATTATTTTGTGATCCGAAAATACTCGTAATACTGGTATGTAGTAGGTATATACTTGAATTGGCTTGACCGAAAATAAATGTTGAAAGTGAATAAAATTTCTTGTATAGAAAATTAGCAACATGTTGTTATTTATTTACATAAAATATTGAGTTTACTCAATCAGTTAGATCATTATTTAAACAATTGATTTTATAGACCAAACGATTGTTTACCTATTGAGTAAATTTGGAGAGTATGTTATTTCCCGCTTTAAGAATTTGGTAAAATACATATAATATTTACTAGGAAACAATAAAATAAAATGCCAATGAGTTTGTTATTTTAACAGATTAAGGGGAAATCATTTTATTTGTAAAATTGTATGGATATTCTATTCTATATTAGTTATTGGATTTTTTTTTTAGTTTAAAATATATTATGCCTAACAATTTTTAATATTCTGTAAGGGTTAGAAAAATACCACAACATTATAAATATTTTAAATGCTATCACTTAAAAAAACAACAACAACAATTTATATTTGTTCTTAAGAAAATTAGCTCTGATCACTTCCTTGAATAATCACTTAAACAAAACTGTCTTATAGTCTAGACACGAACCAAATAAATATTATTTAAAGGAAAGATTAGAATACAAAAAATAAAACAACGTTCGTTCCTATAAACAAATAATATGCATTAATTTTTAAACTATAAACATTCACGCACAAGTATATCAAATTCCAATTCAAAATAGAAATAAAATTAAACAATAAACTAACTAAATAATTGTTTAACCCATAAAAAGAGGTCATATAAATGTACATTTATTCATTCATTTTATTTAATAATTCATTTCCATTTCATTGATATTCAACCAAAAAAAAAAAAAAAAGTATGTTTTTTTTCTTCGTATAAACACTTAAATAATATTCAAATACAAATAGTTTCGTAATCATAAGAATGAAGAGCTTTTTTCATTTGTTAGTCTAGTCTAATTTTATTGTTTTGAAAACAAAAACTGAGAATAAACGTAAAGAAAACTTAACAAATAAATTATTAATTATGATGGAAAAAAGGTGTTGAAAAAAAAGTGCGATAATATAATTAAAAATCAATAGCATTTGAAGTAAAAAGTCAATTCAACTTTTCAAAAGTTTTGTTATCAAAAGTAAACAATTTCTGAGATTGCAAAATATGGAATGTTTTCTGATAAAAAGAAATTTAAAGTTTATTTTATTAAGGGTATTCAAAGCTGATTTGATAACTTTACTCATATTTCTTTTATAAAATTAACCTTTTAAATTTTGACATACTTACCGATTAAGGTGACCATTTTGTAGTAAACGTTTTGTAGATGTTGTTGTTGTCTCTGGAGATTTATTTGTTTTGGACACTTTACTAACATTAGGACTTATATTACGATTTATACTTAAATTATTGATAGGTGATCTACGTTGTGTGGGCGAAACACTGGCCGAAGAGCCTGTAGCTCCTCCGCCACCCGTACTAGTACCACTAACTGCACCATTGGTCGTTGTTATACGCGTTGACACTTTTGATTTTACATCATTATAATTTTTTCTAATCACTGATTTATTATTAGCAATTTGATTCATAACGGCATCCCATTTATTGGGTGAATGATGGTATTTACGCACAACCGGAGGAGAATTATTCTTATTCGAATTTATTTGATTCGGTGACGAACGTAATTTGGCACTTTTCGGTGTATTCAATTTATAGCGGGGCGAATGTTTACCGCTAGTTGTTGTTGTTGTTGCTGATTTTGACGATGATGTGGGGGTTTTAGATAATTTAACACTTTCGTTAAGAGACGATTTAGAACCCGTACCGGATACCGATACCGTTTCAGAACGTAATGATTCTTGATCCGAATGTTTACGAGATTTTAGAATTTGATTTTGTGTTACAAACGGCGACGTCGATGGTGATGATATTGTTGTGTTATGTTGTTTTGTATTTGGTGTTGTATTGTGCACGCCGTTTTCAGTTGTTAGCGACGTTAACGATAAGTGTTTACGGGGCGAAGTTTGTTTTTGTACTGACATTAAATGTTTCTGCATTGGTTGCTCACACCACGAAGTTGTCGAAGTCGTAGAGCTTTTCGTTAGTTTAACCGGCCTGTATGCAGCGTCGTCGTCATCGTTGTTGTGGCTGTTGTTATCATTATTATTATTATTTTTATTGTGCTCCCCATCAAAAGCTTCATCTAGAGAACAAAAACTCTTAAAATCCACACCAATACCATTGATATTTACACTGCTACCATCTACACTACAATATGATGTACGATTAGAGAGTGTGTCGGCTGAGAGATGATCAGTGCTCATGCTACTTTGTATTGTGGATGATGTTTGACTGTTACTTAGATGGCCTTGACCGTGAACAGCACTAGATGAATGTGTCGTTGACATTATACTACCCGTTGAAATTTCAGACTTTTCACCGCACTGCGACAGAGATTGAAAGCGTTTGGCTGCGCCCTCACGATTAGATCTTACAGTTTCTGTCGAATCATCCCCATCTAAATCGTTGTCGGGCGACAAATCATTGGCGGTCTCATGAGTGTCCTGTCGACGTATTTGAGCTAAATCTTCATCGCCACGATTTTCTACATCTGTGAAAATACCTGAAGATTCCATACATGAATCTTCCATTTGGGGATCTTCTGAGATAAATACCGATGCTGCTGGCTGTAGCATGGGACCGTACAACTGGCCATCAATTACTTGTGCTCTACGATCGCCGCGGTGAAATACATCATCAGCATCGGATTCGGTAAAGAAATCTGAATCTGTCATGGGATCTTGCCGCCTAACAGGTGGCATATGACCTCCACCACCTTGTTGTTGATTGAAACTAGGTTGTCGAGATACTCCTTTGCGTACGGGGCCATTCGAGGGTGAGTGATCACATGGCCCTCTAGAGGCAGGTCTCGACATTTCTCCATCACCTTGATAACCAGTATCTAGGCTGGTGACACTTGTAACACTGGTTATAAAACTCGTGGAAATTTTCGAAACACTAGATGATATGGACTTGTTAATAGTATCAGTTTTACTAGGTTCAGTGTCGGTATGCAGTGATAACGATTCCAAACATTGTTGTTGGTGATCTTCGCTGGAAAATGTTACTTGACTCTGTATATTCTGCTGTTGATGCTGTTGCAGTTGCAACTGTTGATGCTGTAAAACCATATCATTTATATCGGTCTTCACCTCAACCGGATCTAAGGGTAACTCTTCTGGAGATGGAGTCTGATCTATGCGCATTTGTTGTAAAACTAATTTGTGGCTTAGATTATTGGCATTATTTGAATTATTGAGCAAAAGCGGTAGATCTAGATTATTTGTATTGTTTGTAGCAGTTGAGTCAAGAAATTCTTTCATTTGGTCGGGTGTCAATATACCTAAACTTTCATCCATATCAAACGAATTTTGTTTCTTCAAAAATTGTTGTTGCATTTGTTGTGTAGATGTAGAATGAGTGAGATTTTGTGTACAGTTTTGGCTACAATTAATAGCCTGTGATAGTACAGTCGAAGACAAAGAAACATCTACTAATTCTATAGAACAATCCAAAGTAGATTCAGTAAGATCCAAACCAAATGAAAAACGACTTTTTTTATTGGGATTATTAACATCTTGTAGCGAAGATGTGGTTTGCGATATTTGGGCCTGTTGATAAAACGCCTCTGTTCTACTTCCAGATGATATTAATGTGGTATCTATGTCCATGGGTTCTTGTTGACCATCTTCCTCTGGGGTGCGTATAGGTAATACCAAATCACTTTGTGCTCCTTTCATTAACATGGGAGACTGCAAGTGAGCCGGAATGGGTGTTAGTTGGTACATGGGATTATTTAACTTCTTGCAACCATTACGATCTGGTGTAGTAGTGCAAGAGGTAGAGATTTGAGTCATATATAGCAGTTGACTGGTGTTCTTAACATTCGGTGTATCCATATAATCTTTAGTTAAATTGAGCAATTGCATATGCTTGGCTGGTGTAGTCATATGTTCTGAAAGATCCAAAAGACGTTCGGTATTCATGGTCGAATTCAAAGGCAGTTTCATATTTGCTTTATTGGGCGCCAGCGCCGTTAAAGTGTCATCAAGATTTTCGGTGGTTATTTCCAAAAATTGTTGATGATTTAATTTCCCTAATTGCTTTTGCACATCCAGGGCAACATCTTCTTCAAACCCTGATGGTATGGAAACATCATCGATCATTAAAAGATTTTCACTGGAACCGGGATTAGAATATGTGGCATTGGTGGCCGGCGAAAGGACATCAGTGTATTCAATTAACTTGGCGTTGGCAGCACCGTCAATTGTTTGAGTCAAGTTTACATTGTTAAGCTTGTCCAAAAGTTGAGTGCTATCCAAAGTTCTAGTAACATTTTCATTAACTTTGCACGGTTGTGGCGATATTACACATAGAGTACGTCCCATAACCTCTGTAGCATTTAAACTCCGAGTTGCATCTGCTCTATCTGGTTCTTTAATCGAATGAGTTTTATTAAAAGTTTGATTATCTACCACCTTGTCGAGTGTTTGTGTGCAATCATTAATTTCTTCTTTACACTTTGTCTTGTCTATGACCTTTGTGGTATTCTTAGGTGAATTTATTTCTATAGTATTACCAAAACCTGCATTAATCATTTGTGTTTTATTCTTAGGCGAATCAATATCGATGGTATTGCCAAAACCTATATTCGATATACGAGTATTTTCCAAAGTATGTTTTCGTTGCATTGGTGTAGCGCCCACTTCAGAGTTGGGTACAAATGTTGAATCTAAACTTTGCGTTATATAAAGAGCTTGTTTGGTATTTGTACTTAGCAAAGGTGTACTTTCGCATAAGGCTCCAACTCTCTTTTGCCCACCAGTGACCGGCATTGGTGTGGCCATTAAATCTTCAGGACTATCTGTACGCACAAACGTTTCCGACCTGGTGAGTGCAGGTCTTGGAGTATCAACTACATTAGTTTCATTTTGTAATTTCGCATTGGCTGTTGCATCTTTTTTGGCCGGTGTTTGTTCAGTTTTTGTAAAGAATTTTTTAAAGACTGTTGTGGTCTTTTTACTCACCATATTCACTGTGCTATTTAATGTGTTTATACGATCACCCGAATTACTTTTCTTAATTGTGAGAGCCTGTTGTATGGGCGGTCTTAGACCGGTATAAGAAATTGGTCGTATTTTTGCAAACGTTGCGGGTGGTCTGAGCTGTGATGTTCTTGGCAAAGATAGTGCTGTTGGAGGACGTATTAGACCCGGTAGTGGAATACGTGATAGTCCAGGCATAGGTAAACGAGATGATGTAGGTTCCTGCAATAAAATAAAAGAATTTAAAAGGTATATAAATATTATATTAAACATAATTACGTTTAGTACATAATTAATTAGTAAATTACATAATTACGTTTAGTAAAATGTACAATTATATTAAGAACTTTAAATAATAATGGATAATTTCATGGAAAATAAGTGAAAAATTCATGCATTAATTACATTATAACCCTCATGTGTTTAAGTAATTTTCAGCTATTTAAATGTAATAGAATACCTTTATTTTTGGTTGCGTTTTTTCTACTTTCCTTTTTTGGTTTTTTGGTGACTATGAATGAGTAAATAAAATGTCGTCCGTTTTATAAAAAGAAAATGTGGGTTAAATATCGATCCTTTTGTGTAAAGCTTATTTATAACCAATACAACATACATACTTCTATTGTCATTATTATATTATATTTAGTGTACTTTCTATTCACTCAAGTCCACTTTAAAATAGAGTAAAATATTTAAAACAAATTGTGCTACAAGAAAAAAAAACGAATACAATATTAAATCTATTGAAACTCTAGTACAATGTAGTTTATCTAAACATCTTCACAGAAATTCATGGAGTGTATTTTGTATTGTAGTCATCAGTCAAGGTTCTTTTCTTTCGTAGTTCGTTAAAATATATACATATGTATGTAAACATGCTGTATGTTGGCCAATATTATATATTACTCGGATGCAGTTTTCTGTATACATCATTCTTTTAAATATAATATTGAAAATAAAAATTTATATTCTTCAACATGTATAGTATTTTTAGTTTTTGGCTTGTTGTATATTTGTTATTCTATAATCTATTACTGCAGAGAGACTTGAATTGACTTGCCTTAATATGACTTGTTTGACTGACTGACTGACTGATATAAATGATTTAGCCAAACTTTAAGAATAAATAAAACAATATGGATGTATGTATAACAGCGGGTTATATTTGTATTACATAAAATCCATTTCAAATCAATTATTTATTTGTGGGATTTCTTTATATTTATCCTTGCAACCCCTTATATATACAAGCCACCCACACACAAACATACTAAAATGCTCGATAATAAATGTAATATAATACATCAATTGAGATATATGTATGTATATGTATAAGTTAATGGTAGACAAGTAGTTTTATTTTAATAATCGTAATATAAGCTTTCAAATATACATATTTCTTTTTCGTTTGCATGATAGAATCTTACAATTATAATCATATTTCTGTTTTGATTGAGTTCACCACATATTCGATAGATTAGTACTTTTTATTTGGCCTAGGATTTGTAACGTAAAAATTTACTTCAAGTAATATTATTTAAAATTTCTAAAAATATTCCCATTTTCTATTCAACTTTTATAATATATTTGATATATACTATACATGGACAGATACTATTACTGCAAAAATTCATTACTGTAGCAAATCTAATGATCCAACAAAATTTAGATATCGGAATTTAACATTAATTGCTAAAAGTGTGATTTAAAATTGGACTTTTCAATGGACTATCTATATATCTACCTACCTACCTACCTACCTAACTACCAAAACTCTAAAATCCAATTAAATTAATATTTTATTAAATATTAGAAACTGCAAACCTATACAGTAGAACATTACTATAACGAACAATAGCTACAGTGAACACTTTTCTTCGTTCACACTGATTTTACAAACATTTTTCATACAAATACCTACATTTATAACGAACACAATTATAACGAACACATTTTTATGATCCCAAGACCTAAAAGAACCAAAGTTTTTAACGAACTACGACATATACTTGTGGTGGATAAATAAAATTACACATTTCAAAAAAATCCAAAAATTTAAAAACTAACTAAAAATTTTCATTAAATTAAGGTCAACAAAAGCCCAAAAAAGTTTTATATCTCGAATAATTTTGCAAAATTATTATTCCTTAGGCTTTATATAATAAAGTCAAATGAAAATTCTCCATCACGTCACCTTTTTATTTTTAAGAAAATTTGCTTCCTTGAGAAGTTTTTATGTTATAAAATTGAAATTCCAGGCAATAGATAGAGAAAATTAGTTACACATGTTTTACAGGCATTACGTACTACTAGTTAAGTCTCTAATTTAACAAAATATCCCTAAAAATCAAGAATGTCTCAATTAACAATCATAAAACCATGATACATGAGGAATAAGGAGTGGATGTATAGAAGAAATTTGTTATACCCAGGGAAACTAGAATATGCTCTAAAAATATTGGTTTTATGCGTATTAAATATGTCGTAAAGAGATAAAAATATGCTATAAAAACGAGAAAACAAACAATTAAAAAAAAAAGATTTTTTTATATATTTTTTTTTTATTAAAATTAACATATTTATACCTGGGGGATTATTTAATAACTAAATTCGAAAAGAAATTTATTAAAATGTATAAATCTGCAGTTAAGAGTAAAATATGCACTAAAAATTCTATGCCAAAATGATTAATTTGTTATAACTAATACAAAACCGAAGATCCCAAAAATGCCTAAATTTTTAAAATGACATTGACATAATATCCATAGACACCAAAAGTTTGCAAAAACAAAAAGTTATGTCTTGAATAATTTTTTTTTTTTAACTCCTAAGACTAAATGTAGTAAAAAAAGTAACATGAAACATTACCATGTTACTTTTTCCTTTTTACCTTAAAGAAATTTTTAGGTTATATAATTTTTTTTTTTTTTTTGGCTAAAAGTTAGAGCAAATTAAAAATCCATATTTTATAGAGACGGAATAGTACCCTAACATGCCCTCCATCCACAACACCTTAAAGTCTTTAAAATAGTTAAAGGCACTAAAAAATAGAAAAATGAAGGAAGAACAATGGGAGCTTTTACATCAAA
Organism: Phormia regina; assembly: GCA_001735545.1. Taxonomy (NCBI): domain Eukaryota; kingdom Metazoa; phylum Arthropoda; class Insecta; order Diptera; family Calliphoridae; genus Phormia; species Phormia regina. The sequence continues at coordinate 35,254 of MINK01003812.1, forward strand.
ACGCTGTTACTGAGATATGATATGGAATTCTACTTTTGGTGACAGGCTATTGCTGCTTCTTAATATGAGTAAAAATTAAAAAAAAAAATGTAATCCACTTTTACCAACATTCCAATTTAAGAAACAAAATATCCATATATTTTTCAATGATGTCCGAAATAAAAATAAATTATACATATATTCTAAAATTGTGACATCAGGAAAATTTTTTATTTAATTTTTTGCACTGTATTTAGTCTAAGGAGTAAAAATTAAGTCGAATTATCCACAATATTTTTTTTCATAATTTTTCTAGATGCGTTTTTAGTGTTGACCTGTGTTATTACTGTTTCATAAATTTCGGCCATTTTTAAAGGAATGATATACGATTTAACTCCAAATATTAGTATTGTAATGAAATACATATATTTCCTTAACAAATATTCTTTTTTAATTTTAAGGATATAACAAATCACGTTTATAAAAAACAAAATATGTCGCTCTCTTAGAGTTCCGTGTTTGACTTCATAAGGAAGTATTTGAATAAAATTTTATTTTGCTAGATGACCCGTCGTCGCTATGTTACCAATGGAATTTTATATGGATATTGAAATTAAAAAGAAAAAAAAAAATAGTACCATAGGGAATTTACAAATAACCTTAATTAAGAATATTATTTTTATTATATTATTGTATGATGCATCTATCTATCATTAAATGGAAGACATACCACCACCAATTCTTATTATTTAAAAGTAGCACATTTTCATAATTTTTACTTTTCTTGTATGCAGTCATAAAAAATATATTTGAAACAATTTAGAAAACCTCAGTGATTTTCCAAACCAAAACACACATAATATGTTTAATTGTGCAAAATATTATTTCAGCTGCTGATATTGTTGTCATTTTGCAAATAACAAAAACAATTTAAATGTAATAGAAAAACATTTTTATATCCTACACCATTATATGTGGTTGGGGTATTATATGTTTGTGCAAATATTGTAACGCCATCATTAAATGAAAGTTTTAAGGTATACTTTAAATCATACCGTTGGACTCAGAACCACTTCTTGAATCGATTTAACAATGTCCGTCCATCCGCCCGTCGGGTAGACTTTTTTTTTAACTCATGCACGAAGCCTATTGATTTTGGTCATGAACATCGGTCCATAATTGTCAATAGCTCCCAAATAAGACCCAATTTCGGGAATCACCAAAAGGTGCATAAATACATGTGAACCTTAGTAATAGGATTTATTTTTCACTTAATAAAAATATAAGTCCATAATTGTCAACTTTCAGAATTTTGGTACACATTGGCAACGGTGTAGGATATCATATGATCAGGTTTGACCGACTATTCCTTTTTCTCTCGTTTATTTTAGAAATGTACATATTCAGTACGTACATCATGATATGACTTTACGTAATCCCCTTTTACCAACATTGTCATCATTATTATCCATACGATTATTAGAATGGATGTTATAATTGTTCGTTCTGTTGGGTTCTGTTTTAGTATACAATTTTTAATTTATATTTTATTTTTTTTTAGCTTTTTTTTCATTCATTTTTCCAATATTGTGGTTGTTCATCTTTGCGCTCTTTTGCTTGCTGTTTTCAGTTACAATTATTTGAAAAGTTTTCCTATATCGTTTTCAAGGTCAATAAATACACAAAATAAACTACTCTGCTGTTGACTTAAACATTTCTTGGCATAATGGCAACATACTTATTACATATTTAGTAAAGGAGAGCAAAAGTATTTGAATTTTTCAATTTTCAATATTTTAAAGATACTCAAAAACAAAAAATACCAAAAATATGTGTTTTTTTAACATTAATTGTTATTAAGTATTTAGTTTTTCTTTTTTATACCCTACACCACTATAGGTGGTTGTGGTATTATGCGGTTGTGAAAATATTGTAACGCGGAGAAAAATCATCCTACACCCACCTTAAAGTATTCCGTTCGATTCAGAATCACTTTCTGAATAGATTTAACCATGTCCGTCTGGTTGGCTGGCTGGCTGACTGTCCGCGTAAAGCTTGTGCGCAAAGTACAGATCGCAATTTTAGAGATAATTTGGTACATATGATTTTTTGGCACAAGGAAGAAGCCTATTGATTTTGGTCATTAATTCACCTAGCCCCCATACAATTGTTCTCCCGGAATAGAGTTTTAACACTCAAAATTACCTTAAAAATTTAAATATTTTAAATAAAATTTAACTTTTAAAAATGTGTAAGCACAAACCCGTGTGCCAAATTTCGTTAAGATCGGTCCATTATTAGCCATAGGTTCCATATGAATTCCTCTTTCGAAAATCACTTAAACGTATTCGACACAAATAACATTTTTACAAGTATAAATTGCAGTGGAAAATTTCATGAAGATCGTTCCGTAATTGATAATAGCTCCCATATAAGACCCAATAATTTCGGTAATCACGAAATAGTGCATAAATACATGTGAACCTTAGTATCGATGTAATATTCAGTATTAGTATGTTTTATTTTTCACTTAATACAAGTATAGGTCCATAATTGACTCCTTCCAGAATTTTGGTAAACATAGGCAATGGTGTAGGATTTTTTATAATTTTAAAGGGTCCAAATTTGTGTTTTATAAAAAAGAAATTTGAAATATGTTCATGTCAGTTTTAGTAAATTATTTCTTAAATTGGTACCATAGTATGAAAGGGAATATAGGGGCATTCTTAAGTAACATAACAATAAGATATTTTCTTTTTAATGGTGCAATGACTCACAATTAACGACTAGGACGCATTATATATAATATTTTAACATAAGGCCTCATTTTGTAAAATCAAATGACAAACGTTTGAAATGATTTTTATGGAAAGAACTTAATTTCTTCATACAAATTTTAGACGTTTACAAAATGAGGCCCACAAAGAAACATAAACAAATACTTAATATTTTTTATTATATTGGTAAACAATTTTCATATTTGTAGAAGAAAAAAAGGCGTGTTCTTCCTCCTACATCAATCTTCTTCTATTAATATATTTTGAGAAATATGTAATATTTTAAGTTTGTGCTGAAGCAAATAAATACATTCAGATCTATATAAAAATTGCAGCAATTTTTTTTTCGAATTTAATGTCACTTTAAGAAATAATCTGGAACTGGAACTTCTGTGCTAATGATATATCATAAATTTTTTATTATCTTTAATTAAATAAATCTATTTTTCACATTACATTTTTTACATAAATTTAATAATTTTAATAAATTCACCGACAATAGATTTTTTTCAGATTGTATTTAAAGTACTTGAAAAAAAAGATGTAATTCGTTGCATATTTTAAGGTGATTGCAATTGAGTTTTTCCACTCGCCATATTAAAATGGAAAAATATTCATCATACGCCATGAGGTGGATTTGGATTTAAAGCTTTCAGTCGTAAGTATGATAAATAAACATACATACGATACAGGTAATACAACAAATTTAAAACTTCATGACGTAGGTAGTACAATCTATGGCTGATTCCCCACATATATATTCAAATGAAGTATCATTGTATAGTGTAGTGTCTGTCATGATACTCATACATGCATTTTTATATATAGTTCATCATAAATCCACAAGATAAACAGTTGTACATTTATGTTGTAAAGCATCCGTCAAAAATACATGTTGTAACACATGTACTTGAAAGCTACATTCATTCATTTTAAATCGGAAACCTTTAAAATGTGGCTAAGTTAGGAAAGGGGAATTGAATTGTGAACAGAAATGACTTCAAATGTATAAAGGAAATGAACAAATAACTGTTTTAAATTATTTCAATATCATTTGCAAAAATAAATTTTAAAATTCTTATTTAAAATATTAAATTGAGTGCTTTTAAACAAATGCACTAAATCACTTGAATTGACAAGAACTTCATTAGTACTGAAATTCCAAAGTATACAATTTTATTGTAAAATATAAATAAAAACAGGAAAACATGAACAAAAAAAAAATAAAAAATATACACAATAAAAAATATACACAATAAATACTGTGTGCTGTGGGTGGTATATGTATATGCCCACCGTACTATATACCTACAATGTACATACAATACGTGTACAAACTAGTATATTGTGTACGAGTGAAAATGTGCTTTATATTCCGAATACTTGGGTTTTCCTTTTTTCAAAAATATATCAACAAAGTCATAGTAGTCTGCTGGTACCAGTACGAGTTTTACAAGTAGAAAGTAAATAGAAAAATGGAAAATTCTATTTATATTTATTCAAAAATATATAACAACAACTTTTATTTGTAAAATAAATAATCGCATTTTATTCTAATGCTATTGTTGTAGTTTCAGTTCCTTTTAAAATAAGGTTTTTGGTAGTTACAAATTGTAAGTAGCATTCCTTTCATTTTTTACAATGAAATTTTCATTTTTTCCTTTAGTTTACTTTATTTCGGAAAAAAAATCGTTTTTTTATTTTTTTTTTAATAAACAAAAAAATGGCAACAACTTTTAACTTTTGGTTTCACATCGCGTGCATCGAAAAATTCCAATAAAATGTTTTACTTCTGAAGTAAAACCCATATATACAACTGAATTAAAAGAAACTTATTTCACCTAAATATGGGTTACTATTATTCTATTCCTTGTATTAATATTTTGTTATTAATTCAATTGTATTTGTATGTGAAAATCAAATACACATGAAGTAACTAATTTAATATTTATTTATTATTATTTAATTTTAATTAGTAAAAAAACTGAAATCGTTTTATCAAAAGAAAGCTTATACCATCTGCTATCAAATTCATGTTTTATACATATACTCGATTTTGAATGACTTATTATGTTAGTATCTCCAGAATTTGAAAAGACAATAATTTGGCATATTTCTAAAATAAGCAGGCTACTATGACAGAAATATTGAATTTTAGTAAATGTTTATGCTTAATTTCCAGCACTATTCACTGTTTACATTTATGAAGAGAAATTCGGAAATTCCCCTAAAACTTTAAGGAATTTCCAAAAATGGAAATTTTATCTTACTTTATCTTCTAAATGATATTATGGAGGAAAATTTATATTAAAAACAATTAAGTACACATGCAATTAGTGAATATAAAAATATTAAAATTGTAAATTTCTTAAAAAATAGATATATTTTGTAAAACACTAATGAAAAATATGAATATTTTTTTTTTTTTGCCAAATTCGAAACACTACAAATAAAAAATTTATAGCATTTTATTTGTACGCTTATTGAAATTTTTAAATAAAGTTTTTAAACTTTCCCTTTAAAAAATACTAATTTAATTGAAATAATTTACAAAATTGTAAATGGTACATATTACAAATATTCATATGCCATGACACCAATTAATATTGGGAGTATAAAAGTTTAAATAAATAGTTTGTAAGATGCCAAGTTTAAATATTATTTGTTATACATTCAAACAAAAAAAAAAACACACAGACTGATTTTAAAAGTTACCCAACATTTGCACACCCTGTGCATTGCAAAAATAATACTAACAATTACAAACTCTTTTTAAGTTGGAAGCTTAAATAAAAGTGATGTAATAAAGATAAAAAGGAAAACAGACAGGGATGGGTAGTTGAGCTTATATTTTAAATATAATTTCATCAAGTTTTTATTGAAAAATAATAAAACAAATGAAATGAAGCAACTAATATTTCACAAATTACTAGAAGTCGTCGAAAAAAAGTTTTTTGTACAAATTATAATTTACAAAAAAAAAAAATCATTGATTGGTTTATCCAAATATATCATTTAAAAAAAATACACAATTTTAAATTCATAATTTAATTATTATATTTATTACCAGAAAAGAAATAAAATTTCGAATTTTGTAATTCGTTTAATAGTCGTTTTACATCTCGTGTATTTTACCAACTACAACAACAATATTTTATTTTCTTAGTTATTATACTATATTTTTGCTGTTGTTGCCTGTACAGAAAAGAGAAATACATATGTACATACATACAGACAGACAAACAAACAAGCAAACAACCAAGCCGACAGGCAAAACATTTACTTACCTTGGCCATTGCTTTGGTTTCTACTTTATTCGGTTTTATTCCTTCCAGAAGAGTAAGTAACCAACACAGAAACACAAGAGCAAATACAGCAGCAAAATGTATTTAAAATTTACTAAGTTTACATGTAAATGACACCAACAACAAAAGCAGGGATGAAATATTATTATTGTTATATTTGTTGTTGCTGGTTAATGTAGAGATTTTATTTTATTTTTCATATCATCTACTTTGTGTTATGGTCTTTAAGACAATTTCCGGTATTTACATACATTTGAATTTGAATTGACCAAAGGTGTAAAAAATTAAAGAGTTTATCTCATAAATTATACACTCAATATGTTGTTCTACTGTTTGTCAATCTGTCTATTTATCCATTTTGTTGTTTTGTTTTATTTTATTTTATTATTTTGCAATTGTTTTGATTTTATTTCTTTTTATACACTTGTGTTCTTGTTTTATTGTTCTTATTAAATAACGGTTAATACACAAAAGAGAGATAGAATGGGTTTCATATGTTCTTTTTTATTATTATTGTTATTACAACATATTATTTTTTATTCCTCTCCTTTTTTATACATACTACATATATTTTTATTTATACTTTATCATCTCATACACACAGAGACACGATGTTACTAACACTCACACAAACGTATAAAAATGACAATTCATCTACATTATTAACATTGTTATTGGGGAGCAAATGAAGAAGAAGAGGCAGTAGCAGTTTTTTTTTTAATAAACTGAGACCTCAATATTGAAAAAAAGGAAATGTATTCTTATTGATTTTTTTTCTTCATAATATAAAGATTTTTATGCACTTAAATTTTATTGTTTCTTTTTTACTTATTTTGCCAATATCGTATTTATTAAAACTTTTATGTTTTCCAGAGAATTTTTCCACATCTAATTTCTTTAAGTTTATGCTCCTCCTACAACAAAAAAATTTTCACAAACACAAAACCGTATGTAATTCAATAATATTCTACTTTCTTCACACTTTACGAATTGGTTTTTTACTTTTAATGAAGCCTTCTCTTTTCATTGCACTAATTTTGTCGGATTGTATGTGTAGGCTTGACAAATTCCTTTACATGTTAAAAAATGTTCCACTTAATTTTTTTAATACTTATTTCAATTAAACCGTTTTATTTTATTATATTTTCCACCGTCTTTAACGCAGAACACACGTAACTCAACTAAACATGAAAAAAATATTTGCACAGAAATGACCAAAAACATATTATATTTACCAACAACAACAACAAGTGTAGGAGAAAAATATAACGGTAGTTTTTATTGACATGCGTACTAAAAGGTGTTAACGTTGAGTCTACATTAGACAAATTTTTATCAAGACAAACGTCAAAAAAATATCGTGATAAAAATTTGTCTAATGTAGACTGAATTTGTCAGTATTATTGCAGCGTTAAAAGAAAATTGTCAGTTCTCAAATTGTCAGTTCTCGAGCTCTGACAACTTTGTCTTGATAATGCTTGGTAAAAGACGCCATATTGATTGTTGTTGCTACTTTTTATATGGTTTATAATGATATACGCTAATTGACAGACATAAAAACTCAAACAATAATTTGACGTTTGTCTTGATAAAAATTTCTCTAATGTAGACTTAACGTAAGAAGAAACAAACATGTTAAATGTTTTGAATGTCTTCGTTCTTAATTACGTACTACTTTTTCTTTGAAAATAGCTATTTCTTGCTAATCTTTTCCATTTAAACTATTTTTATTTAGCATTTGCATTAGAATCTTATTAATATAAATCAAAATGTATGCAAAAATTTTGCAAAATTCATAAAATTTTCATAGAGAACTATTTAATAATATCTATGAAACAAATTTTATTTCTTATGAAAAAGGTTTGGGAAAAAAGTCATGTTCGATATTTATGTAGAGAATTTTTACTTTTATTTTCTGTGTATTTATTTATATTTATTTTTATACTTAAATATTAAAAACAAAAATAATAATTTCTTTATTCCAACCTTTTGTGGCTGAATTTCTAAAAACCTCAAAAATCCTTATTTTAGATTTCAAAATTTTTAATAAAATTTCAAATTTAACGTTTTTTAAAGCCGATTTATTTACATACCGAAATGCTGCCAGCCCTAACGTACCGTCTATATTTGCCTTTATCTTGTTTGCACATGAACAAAACGCCGGCAGAGAAATGCACGAAATTTTTTCCTTTTTGTTTTGAGTGGGCAGAACATTTGTCATACAAATCATAATTTTTTTATTTGCCGACAGTGTCACTTCGATAGTTTTACATTCAACGCCTCTTCTTCCGCATACAAAATGACGTTTGATGTCAGACATGGTTGCTCGAACAATTGTGTGAAAAACGGTGTGCGAACATGAACATGTTGGGTCCACACTATCCAAATACATGTGCGCACAAAATTTTGGAAAAAATTGTGAGCATTTCTCTGCCGACGTTTTGTTCATGTGCGAACAAGAAAAAGGCTAATATAGACGGTACGTTAGGGCTGGCAGCATTTCGGTATGTAAATAAATCGGCTTTAAAAAACGATAAATTTGAAATTTTATTAAAAATTTTGAAATCTAAAATAAGGATTTTTGAGGTTTTTA
>MINK01003836.1:0-13593 GCA_001735545.1 Phormia regina
CATTGTTTTAATGGTTTTAAACAGTTTTTAAAATTATATATTTCATATATTTAAGACGCAGTGCAGCTAGCAGAGAGTTTCGAAAAATGTCGTGAATTTAAAAACCAAGAGGATTTTTATTCTTTATAAAATTATATTACAGACTGATCAAGACTACAACTGGTGATCATTATATCATGATATGCTTGTTTTATAATTATGGCATCTACATTAAGAATATAATAATTTATTATTGATTATATTGAGTGAATGTAGTACAATTAAATCATTTAATTTAATATAGAATAAAAACCCAAAATATAGAGCAATTATTTTCAATGTACGGTTTCATTGGGACATATGTTTGTTCATTGAAATCAATGTACTGTTCATTGCAATTATTTTAAATTTTATCAATGAACTTTTACAGTGAATTTTAATATTAATGTATAGTAATACATTGTTTCAAATTCATTTGTAACAATTAACTTTTTCATTATGTACCTTTTTGGTTCAGTGTAGTTGCAAATGGAAACAAAATTAAAATAGGTTAAGAAAAAGAACTGATAGAAATAATTCAGTCATATTACAATTGCAATTTAATATTCTGTTTCATAATTAATAAAAGCTAATGCACTAGCACCCAAACAACACTAAACCATTTCTTATGTAACTGTATATATTTATGAGGGATGGAGTTACATAAATAAGAGTGAAAAACAGTGTCGAATGAACAAATTATAAAAAAAGTAATGTTACATAATTTCGTTCTATTAACTACTTACATGTTGAACAATTGTTATTGAACATAAAAAAAATAATTTGAAGTTAAAGCATAATCGGTCTAGAAGAATTATATTACACCCAATATTATTTTATGACTTACCTTTCCAAGAATAACAATGATATACATTGGTTCTGCTACTCGGGTCAATTTAGATAAAGTACTTACTTAATTAGTGTTAGGTAGGTAAAAAAGTACTAACTTGTATACCCTCAAAAGATTAAAAATAATTCAGTACACAGAGAAAACAGATTCGTTTGGTTCAACCGAATTTTTAGCCAATCGAATTTGATCGGTTGTAGGTACTATCTGTTAATTCGATTATAATAACTGAATTTAAATGGTACTCACAGACGTTTTAAAAAACAATTCGTTTAAATGATTTTTTCTATTGTGAATTATTTTTTAAGCAAATAATTAAAATAATGTTTGCATTCTAGTCCAAATTTCTTATTCAACTATTGTTTTTACCATATTCCAATTCCTGAAATAGTTTGGCTCTCCTAAGCTTCACGGTAATAATCATGAGTTGTATGCAATTAGTACAGAAAGGACACTTCATAGAGAACTTGCTAAATATTTTTCACTTTTTGAATATTACATTTACTAACTTTTGTTAAAACATCATCTATAAAATATAATTAAAGATATTAAATTTTAATTGCCCATAAACACAAAATAGTTTTGATTTCTTACCCATTAATATTCATGGTTAGCTGATAAACTGCGGTATATATTTGAACAAAACATTCTTTCTATTTTATTAATGTACAACAATTGTTTTACGAAACAATTTTTATTTTCAAATTATATTAAAAACGTCAAGAAGAAAACTAAAATATTTTACTTTCCATTAGTTGTGAGTATCGACATCTGAATATGTTAAATGAATTTTTCTATATTCCTAAATTCAAATATTGATTACAATGATTGGAAATCATTTTTTATTATAAAATTAGTTTTTAAACATTTATTGATTGCAACAACCAATATTGGTAGTACAGAAAACTATATATCTTGTTTACGTTTACCGAATTAATTAAATCATATTATTAGATACATATATCGGTTGCGATACCGAATTTTATGGTTGCAGAAAACTTAATTCGATTATTATTACATTATGACTATTAAACATATGAAAAGAAGGTTGAGCTTGTAATATTTTAATAATAGTAATACAATTTTGGATGAACTTACTAAATATTAAGAATCAGAATCATTTTCCAACTGATTTGTTTTCTGTGTGTAACTTCCAATTGACTGTATGAATTTTTATAAAAGGTGTGACCAGATTTACGTTTGAAAGGGGTATATCTCTTCTTCTATTGTGTAATGTAGGGTATAACAAATAATATTGCTCATCAGCAAATAGTATTCTAAGTAGTAAGTATGATTGTAAATCGACTAACGATGAATATATTAAAGTAATATCAGAACAGATCATATTACGTGTACCAGCAATGAAAATACATAGCATTGCATTAGAACAAAATCTTACATATATTTGTAATAAAATTGAAACAACATTTGATGAAAAAATAAGAATATGATCTAAAAAATAATAAAAAGGCGTTTAATTATATTTAAAGAAAATAAGTGTTCAGAGTAACTATTATTACAAATTTCCAAAAAAAAAAAACAAATGATGTTAAAATTTTTATTAAATATAATTTAAGTAAACTATAAATAAGATCTAACGGATCACTACTTGTAATTGTTAGTTTGTTAGTTAAAAATTTAAATTCATAGAAGAATTCTCATGGACGAAGAATCGTATATGGGAAATTCTTCAAACTCGCTTAATTTTGATGTTCAAAAAAATTTTGAAAATTAATGTCACATCAGCGATATTTAGTACCAATATTCCTTGGCCCTAGTAGAACACAGATTGATTCGCGTGAATAACTTTCATCAAATGATTAAGATAAAAATTTATAAAAAAAAATTTCAAAATTCTATTTACAATTCTAAATCAAAAATTATTGCATTGATATACTCTGCAATACTGTATCTTATGTACAAATTAAAAAAAATCGCGATAAATATGCGGGTTATATTAACAATTAAATAATTATTAATCCATCTTATAAAATTTGCAAAATTCAGTTTTTAGTGATGTTGTGTTGTTCATATTCATTCATTTATTGTAAAATAAGTCTTTTTTTAATAAATTAATTTACAGTGCTCTTTATTTTTAACGCCATATTAATTTTGGTATATGGTATTAAAGCAGCTACATATTGGTACTTTGTTTATGTATTAGGATCTAACGACAATATATTCATATGTATCAGTAAAAGAAAAAAGTGAGGAAAGTACCAAAATTAGGTACAATTTTTACCACTTAAACGTTCGAATTTCCAAAAAGTACCAAACTTTTATTCGCCAATTTTTGATAATATACCAATTTTATAAACGTTTTATTTCTGTGCTTACTGGATTAAAATATAAGTTGATTTCCCTAAAGAGCAGAATTTCAAAAAAAAAAAAAAATAACCAGACTCCTATCCGTTTTTTAACGAATAACGATAATTCTTTTACTTTTTTATCTCTATTAGTTTGGGAGATATAAGGTTACCAATTTTACCCGTTTTTACCCTTTTACCTCCTAAATATTCGAATTTCGAAAAATACCGTCTTAGTGGATCTTTTTGGTAGGAAACCAATCCACAGTCCATATTTCATCTTTCTAGTATCTACCGTTTCAGCTGTGTGATGATGAATCACCAAGTATTTAAGTCAGTCAGTCAATCACTCAGTCATTACTCGAAAAATTATGTAAAAAATTAACGTTTAATGTTTTTTACTACATTTTGTTCTTTATTAAAATATTAAATTTATTCTAGTCCACCTAGTTTTTAGCTACTTTTGAAGAATGTTATGTATGAATGAAAGAAATTAATATTCCTCTTATTCTTAAAAGTTTTTGTTTCATTGTAAAAAGTTGGATATTTTATTGTCTTTAGAAGAACTAGAACATATATTCTCAATAAAAATAAAAAATCCAGAAATAAAAAAATTGAATTCCCAAGATTCGAGAAAATTGAGTTTAACATGAGTATTCAATGGCCCTAAAACTTTTTTCATAATTAATTCAGTTAGATTTACATTCCACTTATCAATTTGAAAATAATTACCAAATTTAGATAAAAAAAAGAAAATATAAGAATTCATTCAATTGAAAAAAAGTCATTAAAATGGCATTAAATTTGAGAAATGCTTCAAACAAACAAAATAAAATTCCAATTAAGAACCACTTCAAAAACGGGGAAAATATTTCTGCTCTTTTCTAAATGAATATAACCACCCGTAACTATAGTCAGCAAGTTCACCATTGCACAAATACATGTGCTCATTTATTTCAATGAATGAATATACATATACATATATATTTTTTTTGTTAATCCGGTAGAAAATAGTTTTAATAAATACGGAAATATCGCTGATTCCTCAAAATCTCCTTAAATACCAGAGATGATGCCATTATTTAAAATGTAATAAAAAATCTAAGCTATAGAATATAGAAGTATATACACACACACCACCAATAAAATGGGGTGAAGACCCTTTTGAAATATTCATACTTCCTTATGCGTCCTTACCAAATCACTAAGTAAATGTGAATTCAAGTGTTTCTTTACAAAAGTTGGTAAGACAACGAAATTTTCAATGCAATAGCAACAATTGCCAAATATTTTATTTAGAATTTAATAAGTATTTGTTGAAAATATTGGATATAACAGCCCATTATTTAATGTAAATAAGTATGTACCGGAGAGTGCTACTGATGGTCGGTCACGTGCTTATCGTTTGTTATATAAGAAATTTGGTGTTTGTTTGTATAAGTGCGAACAACCCCTAAATATTTACGTCAAAACCAGTAATAAAAGAAGAAGTCTTAACAAGCCAGAATTTGGCATACTGTTAAGCTTTTGTGGCCGTGGGGTAGAAATTGACACTTACTTATTTAGCTGGAGAATAAGAAATTCTGTTTATGTTTCTATTTTTATTTTACTGTAAAATGTACTTTTTTCGGTGATTTTTCTTGTCCTGTGAAAGAACTCATTTTCATAATTTAATATTGTCGTAATTATATAAAAATATATAAGAGTATTCCGTGTTAGATAAGTACAATTTTATATTTTTAGTTATTTACGATTTAACAATAGAACAAAACTGAAAGCAGGACGTTTCTTCTAGTCCACCTATTTGTGCTTGATTGATTTTTCAGTAGGAACAGTTTTTGAATTATTCGATAACCCGTGTTTTGCATTTTAGATAGCATTTCACTTTCCAATTCACTTATTTATTTTTTAAACAACAATTATCATTTATGTTGAAAAATAAAGAAATTTTAATTATATTTATTAATTTTTTTTAAATGTTGTTCAAAAAACAAACTACCAAATAAAAAAATTTATTTACAGTTAATTAGTTTAAAATTAAATTTATTAATATTTGTTCTCATTGATTTTTCTGTTAAATTAACTTACATAATTTTTTGAGTTCAACTAATATGTTTTACCATGTTTGGTTCCAAGAAATCAAATCTGATAATAAATCATTATTTGATAAACACATGAGGTATATTTAGAATCAGAGAATTTTTCGGCTTTAGTTGAAAATAGAACGTGAAAGAAAAGAATCCGTTGAGAATTTTTAGAAATAGTTTATAAAAGCCGATTTCAAAATAAAAAGCATAGGTCCGAGACCAGAAAGGATCAACAAAATTTTCGAATTATCACCACTTAAAAATATATTGGAACTAATGTCTTATTTTGATCAAAAGTATATCAAAATATTATTCTCAAGTCTTTCATACATTATTTTTTATAGAGATATAAAGCCCACTTTCTGAAAATTTTATACAAAATTGGGAAAAAATAAACATTTTTTTTTTTCAAAAAATCATAAAATTTCGAAATTTTTATTCTTTGCTCATAAAGATATATTTGTTGCTAATAAAATAAGACTCAATTCATTACAATCAATGCATAAATTTTGAATTTATTCACAAATTCTTCGAAATACTCATTTACAAGTTACATAGAAAACATTTTTAAAATCACAAACTTATTTTTTAATTTTTCTATGTAACATATTTTATTAAGTATTTTCACTAATTTGAGAATAAATTCAAAGGTTATGTATCGTTTTAAATGAAATGTGTCTTATTTAATTGGCAACATATTTATTAGTTTGATTAATGAATAAAAATGTTTATTTTTTACACTTTCGAACTTTGTCTAAAATTTCAATTTGTTTTTAAAATAAGGGGCTCAATATCTTCTTAGCTGTTGACGGTATTAAAAAGTAATAATTGTACAAGTAGTTTGAGAGATATCCCAGCAAACACAAAGGTGTAATATCAAATTGTGAATAATTTGAAATCAAACCCTATCTCAAACTGCAAACGTTTGAGAACGTTTTGAAAATAATAGCTTTCTCAACAAAAAGGGGAATTAATTCTAAAATTGAGAAATGCTATTATTATCAAATGAAATTCTCTTACATTTTTCAAATTTGGGTTGTGACTAAACAAAAACATTTGATTTGATTTTTAATTTTATCTATTATTTTATTTGGTAATTCATTTATTAAATTGTAGCTTTGAGTATTTATTTGTTAAAATAATATTTTAATATATGATATATAAATATTTTTGTTAAAAAAAAAAAAAAAAAAAAAAAAANNATATAAATATTTTTGTTTAAAAAAATAATAAATAAAAATATATAAGTTATATAAATTATATAACTTATTTACAAAAAACCGCAAATTTTAGATAATTAAGGAAAAATTAAGGAAAATTATTTTCAAATATCCGCTGATTAATGTTCGTGTAAATATTTATTTACTTTTCAAATTAATAATTTAATTTAATTTAATTTAGATTAGATTTAGATTATTCTTATTTTTTTTAATTTTGTTTACAAATATTTATAAGAATTTTGAATAATTTAATATCAAATTGAGAAAACACATTTTTTAAGATTTATAAATAATTTTATAATAACATTTGATATCAATTGAGAAAATATGATTTTTGAACGAGTTTTTCTTAGATGATCCTTAATTTATATTTAAATTCGAAATTCAAACCTCTATCCACATTTGGCGCATATTTCAAATATTTGACACTGTGTTTGCTGGGATGCTTCCATATATAGTGCAGCCTCCTTAATTTTACAAATCGCGACTTATCGCGATAATAGGAGTCAAGTCGAAAAAGCTGATTATAGGCTTAATATTAATGAATACCGTGCAAAACCGCGTGTCTCAGTGTTTCCCTTTTTTATTAAAGTAAGAACAAATGCTTGTCAAAAATTAATTTAACAAATTTGTAATTTTTTTAACTCAAAATTGCTAAGAATTATCTACTAAGGCTGCAACTAAGCAATCTGGTAAAGATATTGACATATTTAATATTCATATATTCTCATACAAATCAGAAAAGATTATTGTATCTGAATCCTAATTGCAATTCTCCATGCAGCCATATTACCTCTAAACAATGGGAGGAATAAGAACATATAATCAGAACTTTTGCTATGATCGAGATCATCCATTTGAAAACAACCTAAATGTCCTAAGAAATAACATCTTTACCAAAAAGTCGTGTTTTTGGCTTGATAAGTAAAGACATTGTGAAATACGTTCACAGTTAACAACAATGTACTGTAACATGATCTTCGCTAGAGAAACTTACTCAACAATCATTGTCATAACCAGTGTTGCTAGGACTTCAGAAAAAAAAAACAAAATTTGACTTACAAATTCTCATAAAAATAATAAAAATGTAGTGATGTGCATTCAGTCAAAACAAATATAATAAACTCGTTGTTCGAATACTTAATTTATCCGTTTCATAACATTTTTTATACAAGTTTTTGCTTTTTAACTTCTATTAATATTATTATTAATTTTGTTTTTTGTAAATTTAGTACTAATAATTGAAACAATATTTTGAAAAGATTTTAGTTTTTGCTTAAATAATAAAATGGCTTTGTAATAAATTTTAATAACCGACTGAATTAATATTAGGATATATACAGCTTTAACTATAAAGAGAAGAAATAAATGAATCCATTTATCAGCACTAAAAACTTTATCTGTTGAAATAGTGTTTTTGCATACGTTTTTTTAACAAAATAGTTTAGATTTTTCAACAGACAGGCGGATATATGTATATCGACTTCCTTATCAATAAGGATCCAGAATATATATATATTTTTTTTGGGGTCTAAAATGAATATTGTAGAAATTACAAACGGAATGACAAACTATTACACCTGTGGGGAAGGGTATAAAAAACGGAAATATATGTAACTTTGAATTTCAATATATCCATAAGTTGTTATCGGATTTAAATTTAAAATTAAAATTAGTAGACCATTTTGTCAGAGAACAATTTTTATTGCAATTTTTGGCGAATAATATTTTTTATATTAAACGGAGAAAAAATAGAAAGGGTAAAAATTTTCCCAAAAATGCATCCTGAAATTGCATTTGCATTATGAATGCATATTTTTTAATGAAAATATTTTTAATTCATTAAAATCTGTTAACTACTTATAGAGATATTGGTGTTCAAAATTACATACTTTTCTGAATTTTTGGCATTTGAAAAAGTTGCAATTATAAAGTTGATATATAATATAATGACTTTTGGTAAAAACACAAATAATAATTTTAGCACTTTTCAAATCTATCGACATTAAATTCTTTTATTAGATAATCATTTTGTTCGTTCCAACCAGCCAATTAGAAGATGCAGATGTATATTCTACATTGTAATGACATATTGACCCAATATTTAGGACATTCAAAAATAATTGAACAGATATTATTTTGTTTTTCAATATTTACTTTTATTTTGAAAGATTCATATATTGTAATATAGTTTAATAAGTTTATCTTAAAATTACCCAGTTATATATTCAGAATAATTATTTCTGTAAATTTATCGCTAAGATAAACAATAATTTTATGAGAAATGCAATCGAGCACAGGGATAGTAAAATAAATAACTCTTAAATTTAATAATAAATTTATTTAATATGAGTTTTTGCGGGTACTTAGTATATTTTTTACAAATCGGTAAAAATATTATTTTTTAAAGCTATATTCCCATTTGGTGAGACCTCATCATCATCGTCGTCATCATTTTCATCAACCAAAGGTGTATTCATCATATTTGACTTTCGAGTTGATTTTTTTGTTTTATGGCGACCGTTAGATTTAGATTTTTTATCGTTATTGCTTCCATTTGATTTAGATCGTTTAAAACTTGTCGTTATGGAGGTCGAATCTTCTACGCCACTGCTATTCTGCTTATAACGGATCATGTACCAGGCGACAGCTCTATCACGAAAACGTCTATATATAACACCCATTAAGATAATAACTACAATTATTGCGAATAAATACAGTAGGAGGAGGGAGCCTTTGTGTGAGTCTTTAGTCTTAGATTTGTCATTTATTATGTATTCAATGGGCTTTGAGTTGGGAATCGGAATCGGAGTAGATGTCTCTGCTAAAAGAAAATTTAAAAAATTCTTTGAAAATTGTTTAAAAAAACAGTGATTAAGGTTTTACCTTGAGGCTGTTTGGTTGAAGTTATAGTGGTTTGTGTTGTTTTGGGAACTGGTGTTGTAGAAGTTGTTGTTGTTTTCTGCGTAGTTTTTGTTGTAAATCTACGTGTGGTTGTTGTAGGTGTGGTCCTACGTGTTGTGGTAGTAGTAGGTGTAGTTTTGCGTGTTGTTTTTGGTGTTGTTTTAAGCGTTGTTGTAGTTTTTGTGGTGATAATTATAGGTTTTGGTGTTGTTGAAGTTGTGGTAGTAGAAGTAGTTTCAACAGTAGTAGGTGTAGTTTTAACTGTGGTAGGGGTTGTTTTAACTGTAGTAGGAGTTGTTTTAACTGTTGTTGTAGTTGGTGTAGTATTAATGACAGTCGTAGTTTTGGGGGTTGTTGTAGAAGTTATTTGTACTGTTGTTTTTATAATTGTTGCTTGGGTACTGGTTACATTTATGATTTGCTTTTCATTTTGCGCTGTTGTTTCGTCAGCTATCGACAGGATTGTAGACTGATCAAATAGCTCTGTTCGATAAAAGATAAGATATTATTACATTATTATACAAACATAATTACATACATCAAATAATATATAATTAAATAAAATCCTTCGGCTTGGGCGAATTTACTAACCTAGGCAAAATATGTTAAATTAAATTGAACGGAGGTAGACTGTTTTTTCAACACTCTTACAAATATTTTTCTATGGGTAACTATAATATTTTTATGAATTGATCAATGATTTTTTACTATGTTATAGACCTAATAGCAAAGTACGAGAATTTTTTAAAAAATGTTTTAATAACATCCTTTAAAGGATAAAAAAATAACACTTGTGAACAATACTCCTCCAGGGGTACATTCGTCAAACTGCTGGTGGGGCGATTTAACTTATTCTACAGTAGCGTTGTAATCATATACGAAGCTCTTATTATCTGTAGATTTTTTACGGTGTATAAAGACTCCCCACTGCTCATTGAATTTAAATAAAAATCATTGTGATTTTTCCATGAAAAGATTTTTGATCGCCATTGTTAAACGAATTTTGATTTATTTTACAAAAAATTCAATTAAACAGATTTATTTGTTCAAATGCTGTATTAACATTAAGTAAAAACCATTTAACAACCAACTATTCTGCATCCATCTTTTGGCAAATCTACCCCATGGTGTGGAGTTCGACGTTTTTGGTCCCTTCACAAAATCATAAAACAAATTAACTTAACATGAAGACATTTAGGATCAAAAGGGTTTAAATAAAAGCCAACACATCAAGGTTTTTATTACAAAAGCAAATTTATTGATACTGTGAACCGTTTTGAAGATATATCATTTTAAACAAAAAAGTTGTGATTGCTCCCCAGTCTACCCTACATAGAACGGCTGCTATAAAAATGACGCAAAAAAATCTCACAAAAATTATCAAACAAAAAAGTTCCAATATTTTGAAGTTATTTATTGAATTAAATCATGAATCTATTTACATTCCTTTTTATTTTTTACCCAAATGAAATCATAAATAAAATAATGCATTCCTATTGAAAAAATAGAGCCAAAGAAACTAACTTAATATCTTAAAAATTATAGAATTTTAAATATAACAAATCCTGAATTTTTACTGTAAATATTTTCAAATACATATTTATTATAACACAAAGTGAAACGAAAATTCTGTATCACGGAGTTTCTCTGTCAATTCGTATACATAACGCCCAAGAGTAAACATAACAACTGGTTCTTAATTGGATCTTTGGTGACGAGTTAGGTGTCAACTGGTACTCAACAGATGTTGAGGGATCGGTTCATTACTGAGTATTTATAAACATTAAGCCTTTAACCTACTTTTTCGAATTGTCTCTATTTCTCGCGATACATCGCAATTTGTAACATCTCGAAAACTACTTGTTCTATTTTATTCAAAAAGTTATTAAAAAAGTGTTTTAAAAAAAATCATAAAAATTCAAAATTAAAAAAAAAATATTTTTTTTGTTAATTATATAAATATATTTTTTTTTTCAAATAAAATGACAAATTTTTCATTAAAATTAATATTCTGAAAATTACAGAAAAATTTAAAAAAAAAACATCTCTAATATTTTTAATTCTTCTATGTAACTTTTCAATGATTATTTTCACTAATTTGAGAATAAATTTAAAACTAACACATTTTTTATTATTAATCAATCAATTGATTATTTTTTTAGAAAAAGAGCTTAATAGCTTACAAATCACGAGAGCTTGAGTCAGTTGAAAAAAACGTGGATTAAACACTTATCGCTTATGAATACCGTATATCTGAATAGACTTAGAAAGATTAGGTAATTCATTTTGAAGAAGATTTTATGATGTAATTGTTTAAAAGGTTTAACGGGTTTAATAGGAAATGCTTTTCATGAAATCTACCAAATCCGCAAAGGATTTTGGTATATGTTTCGACAAATCCTTAATGATAATAATAATAATAATAATAATAATAATACCGTTGCCTATGAAATAAAACGAAGTTATAAATGTTACATGTCCTCCATTTCATATTTATAACAACCTACTTAGGTACTTACCATTTAAACAAACTGATTTAAAATCAGGACAACAGGTATCACTATCTTCACAATCGAGGTCACAATTACACAATCCCTTAAGATGACCAGCTGAACGAATTAAGCCAATTCCATGTGAATCAAAGCAACGTCCAACACATGACTCCATTTCGTATATTGTTTCATCTACAAGATACAATAGTATCAAGTTTAAGAACTTAAAAACTTTCACAGAATAACTTACATGTTGTTGCTTCGTATTCTTCATTGGAAATATTTTCATCATCCTTTTTATCAAGTGCTTTACAATCGTCACCTGTTAATAATCTTACATCATCAACTGCTATATCACTTAGTTGACCGCGTCCCGACTTGGCAACAAATAATATTTGAAAATCTTCATCTAATTCTTCTATATTAAAATGGGCTTCATTCCAAATGTTGTTTTGATTGCCATATTTTTGAAATTTTATTAATCTGAAATATTATTTTGTTATTGTTTACATAAAATGCACTTACTAAGTTTTATTAAGTTTTATCAGCAAAACAACAAATACTCTCACTCACTCTTTACGATTTTTAAGCAACTCATTCAAACTCAATGACACCGGCTTTACAACAACAAACAGATCACCAACACCAGCTCCATACATAAAGTAATGAAATTGAAAACAACATGCGGTTTTTAAACTTAAATCACGATCGTATATCGGGGAAGTAAGGGTTATGTCATCGTTACTTCTTGTTAGACTTTCCATCAACATGTAGTGGCCTCCATTTGCGGTTAATGTTGTATGATCATGTCGCGGTCCAGTCTTAAATGTGGTAAATACATTTGCCGCCATAACTCGTTTCCATTCTAAACCTTCGCGTGGTTCGTACGTCCAACCGCAAATGTCATCAGTTTCGAAATCACATTCATGTTGAATAACATTTTTACGTTCTAAAGTAGAAGATATTGAAATAGAAATTGAAAAGAAAAAAATTAATAGAAACAAAAAAGCTTATGATTATTTTTGTAGATAGAGTATCTCAAAGTACATTTGCCAAATTTCATCTTTCTACGATGAATGATGGGAACATAATTCTTCTCGTCCCATGGGAGCAAAATTTAGATTTTTTTTTTTTTTTTAGTTTGTAACTTCTGATTTACTGATTTATATTTGCTACAGTAATGTTAAACAAAGTTATCTATTGAATACAAAAGTCAAAGTCAATAAAGTCCAAAAAATCAACGATTTTAGTTATTATTAAAAATTAAAAACGTAACACGGTATAAAAATAGATTAATCAACTTAGATATATAGTCAATAGCTATTTAAAGAAATTACAAGTTAAGTAAATTTGCACTGCTCAGTAAGAGTACATTTTTTTAATTCTGTTTTTATAAAAGAAGCCATTTAGAATTTTATATAAATAGTTAAGTGACTTACGAAAAAAAGTTGCAAGTGTATTCCTCTAGAATTGAAAATTAGTATGTTTTTTATACGACTCCCTATATATCACAACTCAATCTTATTTCTTCTAAATATATAATTTTATATATTTCGGGCATTTTGCAAAATATATTAGGTTTTAATGTACCATAGAAATGGTCTACCCTATTACTATTGAAGATAACATGTAATTAGCCAATATCGAGCCAGACGGTCAATTATTGCATTTAGTTCCCTAAAGGGAACTATTATGACACTTAAATATTGATATTAAAAA
>MINK01003843.1:0-29439 GCA_001735545.1 Phormia regina
TATAGAAAATGAAACTCTGGTATTAATACCAAGTAGTATAGTGTAAAACCCCCTTTACATATAATATTTAAACTTATTTCACATCTTCTCAAGAAAACTGTTTTATTATTAAATACAAACCCAATGTAAATTTAAAATTTTTTTGCAATAATAACGATATATTATTTCTATCGTTATTTGCCATTAAAATATATTGACGAAAACTATCGTTAATGTAGAATAATCAAAATCGTTAAAACAACCGAATATTTTCGCTAGTTAACGATATCGATAGTAAATGGGAAAAATTTACGGAATTACGGTGTTAATAAGAAACAATATTTTTAATTATAGTTTTTTTGTTACAAAAAGCTTTTAAGTGTCTCTACAAATGTCAGAAACCATCTAGACCAACTTAAATTAAACTGATATATGTAGATTGAAATTGAGTTTTTAGATTTAATCATGGATAAACTTTCTTTTTCCATTTCATATCTCTGTCTTTTATAATATATGTTTTCCAATAAAAATGTGAGAACATAATGGTCAAGAATAGATTTTGTATCAATAATGATATCAAATAATTGTTTGCTAGTCCACACCAACTATTGTTAAAAAAAGTTACCATGAGTTTTACTAAACAGTAAAAGAATTGTAGTATTTGCATTTTTGTCACCAGCGGCTTTAATGATTCTATATTGAATTGTGTATCAAGAGACGAAAGAAAGTAATAAATATACATCAGAACATGAACTAAACTATTCACATGACCAATTACAGTAAATTCAGATGCTGCAATAAAAAATATATACTTGTGATTTTCATATTATAGTTATGATCTGAACAGATTTACCAAAAAATCGATGGATATAAATGAAAGCTCCCCAAGCCATCATTGTGTGATGATAAAGATGCAAGAATGATATTTGCTTAAACTTTTTGCGTAAAACAAAAAATATCTACGATAAAATAAAATAAAATCAAATGTAAAATTACTCACTACTAATAGTTATAATGTTCTTACAGTTTCTAAAAAATCCAAATATTTATTTATAAAATATAAGTATCCAAATTTTCGAAATTCCATTGTTGCATGACTCATGTCCGTGAGATCATATTTTGTACATGCCCAACGATAATTCGAATTAAACATCCATTTTGTTATCTAAAAAAAATAAATTTATTTTAAATGGAATTGGTTAAATGATAAATTCAATAACACGATATTGAAATATCTATTTTAAATATGTATTTAATACTTACACCATAAAAAATATATAAATTCATAAAAATTTGAAAAATGTTATAAATTTGTATGATCAATTTAATATTGTAAGGTTTACGTTTAGCCATAAACTTTGGACCAATGTATAAGACTACAAATGTATACAGACCGATAAATAGTAGAATTTGTGGGTAACTCCTGACTAGAGGTAAATCATTTGTGCGAGGATCTAAAAAGAATATCAGCATTTCTTGAATGATTGAAATGAAAATAATGTAGATTTTAATTTAACTCTTGCCTTTGCCAATGTTATTAAAATGATTCAACAAAATGTTCCAAATTATTCTTAAAATTAACATTTTTATATTTTATATCGTACTAAAAAAATGGTTTGATTTTTATTCACCATTCACGTTGCACACCTGTAACTAAATTGAAACAATTTTAGGTTGTGACATAAAGTTTTAAGTAAAGTAAAATGGTTTTTGCACTAAATATGAAAATGCAATGAATTACTTAAATATGTGAATAGTTAATTCAGTGACTTTTAAATATAAAGTACAACGTATGTTTTAAATATGAAACTGTGGCAGCTAATCAGGTGAAATATGTATTATATTTAAAATGGCACTGAATTTAAAATGTTGTCATCAAATGTGAGATATTATATGAATTTAGCTTTTCCAGAGCCTTTTATATGTTTTTATTGTAATTTTATGTAAAAAATATAATTTCACCATCCATGGCACTTCCTTCGCAGACATGAATAGGAGGATATTTTTTAATAATGAAAGCAATACTAACACTGAAAATAATAAAATATTCATTCTTTTGCAAATAATTCAGTGAAATAGGAACACCAAGCTCCCAAAAAATGGTGTTGCGAAAACGTATCAATGGTCAATTAGGAGTAATGTGATTTAACTATATTACACAAGTATTACAAATTTCCACTTTAGACTTTACAGGAGTTAATCTTTTAAAATCACTGAAAATAAATTTAAGAAAAAACATAATTTCCAAAAATATGGCGCTACCTGCATATGATGTATTTTAATGAATTTTTTGATGTCATCAAACCTTATTGATTATCATCACTAAAACTTGAAACGTTCCAAAATCGACTGAATGATAACAAGAAAATGACATAATATATTGCCAAGTTTTTCCGGTTGTCTTAAGAAATGATAATAAATGTTCTTTAAAAGTCATAAAATCTGCAAAAGAAAATCAGAAAATGTTAATTTTGTCCACTTTTATTTTTTCAAAATATTGAATAACTAATGTGAAGAGGTACAATTTCATATTTTTCGATAGATTTTTTTACGATGCTAGTTCATTTTAGTCCTTCAATGAAGTAGGATTAAAGGGATGTCAAATAATAAAAATTTTAAAATTGCAAACGATTAAAAAAATCATTTAAAATGACAGCAAAATAAAAAAAACTCTACCTAGGACATAATATAACAATAACCTGTTGTTCACGCTTTTACATCTTTATTTAATTACTTTGAATTTTACTTGGAATGGAGGTACAGCATTCCAAGTAAAATTCAAAGTAATTTTTTCATCTTCACACTAGATATATTTAATATAATTTTTTTAATAATCATAAACATACATTTTAATGATAAATAAATATACTCTTAATTGACCATTGATGCGTTTTCGCAAAATCCGATATCATACTATTCACTAAAATGGGTTGCATACCAAATTTCATTAATTTCTCTTAACGGGATCAGGTAGTGGTCTGAAATGGGTTAAAAAGTTCAGAAGTAATAATTAATTAACGACATCTTAAGAAAAATATTCCATGAATATGCAAATTCAATACATCAATTATGAAAAAGAACCCTAAAGTAATATTTTTAAATTATATTGATTAAAGTTTGACGCCTTTTTGCACACAGGTAAATATATAAACTGCAAATCATAAATTTTGATTAGAAAAACGATAAACATATTAATTTTTGACCACAATTACTAAAAATATAAATTTACCAAAATCAGAGAACAAAAAATAAAAAATTAATTAATAATGGAAATATGAAAAAAAAAAACAAATTTGGTATGACAGTTTTCGTAATTTAATATTTACCACATTGATGATTAATGATGTACAAATTTTCATTTCAAATCCGCAAAAAAAAAAAAAAAAAACAACACAAAAAGNNTCTGAAACTTTACCAAAAATCCAAACTTTTACGTAAAAATAAAGAAATGTATAAAAATGGATATTTAAAAAAAAATAAAAAAAAACACAAAAATTCATAAAAGGAAATTAGAAAAGAATCTGAATTTAACCAAAAATAACAAAAATAAAAAAAAAAAAAAAAAAAAAAAAAACAACACAAAAAGTGAAACATGAAAATAAACCTGCCCACAACTTGGGATGATGTTTATGTTTTTTTTTTGCCAATCAGTCAAAACAAAAATTTGGAGGAGAAACTACAAAAGACTGAATAAATAAAAAAAAATATATATATATAAAGAAGGTAGAAAGTTAAACATGAATGAGGTTGATAAGAATATTAAACATGATGGTAATAATGATTAGTGGTCGTGGGCTGTTGAATGTTCAATCTTGGCTAAAAATTATTATTTTTTTCGGCAAATTTGTGTCTGCTGGTTTTGCTGTCTATTTTATTAGTTTTTTGATAATGAAGTCTATCATAATACGACTTTTCTAACGTAATTTGTGAACTCGAAGATATTTTGAAAAATTGCCTTAAAAGAATTGACCTAACAATAGTTATAAACGAAACAAAAAAGCACCATCGTCAAAGGAAAATAATTTTTGTTATGGTGGTATAAGGTATAAAAAATATTTAAATATATTATAGTGAGGAATATAGAAGTCTTACATATTTCTGCTTATTTCCATAGCATATCATATAAATATTTTGTTATTTTATTTCGTTTAAAATGATTCAACGTTTAAAAGTTATAAACCTTTTAATATTGAGATTAATAAATTAATCAGTTCAAGCGACAGGAATTGAGAGAAAAAAGAATAATTAAGATATAATAACCGAAAAATTTCGTTATATTATAAATTAGTTTGATATTATTTTTTATTATATTTTTCTCTTCATAAGGAGTTTTTCGAAGCATAATTACCGGCTGGGTAATATTATATTGCTCATTTTCATCTGTCTATTAAATAATGTTTAGTTCTAGTTTCAGTTAACTTAATTGTGTCTTACCTTAAATGTTTTATGAGCATATTTTTTATAAAACATACATACAAATTACGTACATATGTACATACCAGTCAACACGTGTAAAACTAATCATTATTTATGTTGAGAAAGGCAAAAAGAAATAAACGAAATAAAATGAGATGAAACTAACAATCTTTGCAAGTAAGCATAAAATAATTATCCTTGCAATCCGATTAAAGACATTAACTTAGTAAATTAGCTTCAGTATATAAACTTACATTCATACAGTTGCAAAAAGGAAACCCAGAAATAAATATTATATGACAAAAAAAAAAAAAGGCTTTAATGTGAAGAAGTTTAAGTGACAGTATAACTAGTTCGACAAATATGTACCCTGCTAACACCAATTTGTAATATTTTTTAGATTATTGATACATATGTATGTAATTTTATAAAAATTTCTAGTACTAAATTGTGTAAGTTCTTTGGAAACTATGGTTTTTCCAGATTCAGGTTAACATGTGCTAGTCAGTTCTCAAATTTAAAACACTCACTAGATTAATTTCAAAATGTATGTATCAGCATAAAGAGTGTATATGTACGCGTGTTTAATGTCGACTTTCAAAAGTAAAGTGTACAAAACGATATTAATGCGTTCAACATTTTTAATGTAAACTTTACTGTGGTATTACACTAATAAACATTTTTTTTTTTTTTTGAAAATGCATGAGGGGCTGTTAAACAGAAAAAGAGGAAAAACGACATTAATTTAGTGTTTAATGTAGAAAAACAGCATCAATTACACCAATGAAAAGAAGTAAAGTGAAAATATCTATAAAATTATAAAAAGCAAAAGAAAAAATGTAAATTACAAAATATTACCAGGAAAGCCGTAAGTTAAAAACCTAAGGTTTTGTGTACAACAATTTAATATTAGTTACTATGCAAAGGGAAAATCATAATTGGAATTATTTTTTTTATAATTTATAATTTTATTTTGAAACCCACAGCTTTACTTCTAGGCAGACATTTTGAACTTTAATTAAAATACAATCTTAAAAAATTTCAATACGTTAAAAAACAACTTGTCAAACTCCATCATGTCCAAATATTCTTTTAAAGTGGATTCATTTGGAGTTCAATTAACTGATTGATATTAAGTATTTTGTATATTTTCAAATGCTTTGTACTTTGAAAAAGCCCAGACGTATCAAATAACAAATAACTATCAAAACTTTTAAACATATATATTTAATTTATAAAAAGTCAAAAATCATTAAAATTTTAAATTTTGAAAATGCGTATTTATACATAAAAGCAAAATAATCTTTCTTTTTATATTTATTATACTAATTTTTTATTTTTAATTTTTTTCTGAAAATATGTACTTGTTAATTAATGCCAGTATAAGTCATCGAAGTAATTTGGCTATATAATATTATAAAAATGTATATTATTTTTTTTTTATTATTTCTTTTCGATTTTGAAATAATTGAAAAAGGTTTAATATGGAAAATTTAATTAAATAATAGAATGTGTAGAAAGCAGTTATCATTAGGCTTTTGAAACATAGGTGTTTTCATACCAATCCTCAGCAAGAAAGAAAACATTTACATTTTTTGTGATAATTAGAAAAAAAAAACTGAATACTAATCTTGTTGAAAATGGCGTGTAATAATTACATTTATAAAGCTTAAAATAAACCATCACTTTAAGTTGGAAAAGGAAAAAATAAAATATCTATCCATTTACTGTTTGCATGGTGAGATTTCTGTTGACATTGCAAAATGATGTCGTTGTCGAATGATTTTGAAATTTCAGCACAAAATTGCTAAGAAACCACGCTTCACCAACATAAACACAAATACACACAAACGCTCACACACGCACAAGCCCACACACACAAATATAAAAACTCTTACAACAATGTGGTATGTATTAAGTGCGTAGGTATGTTGAAATAGTTTAAGAATTTCTGAGTAAAATTTTTCTTTTTCATGTCATGGCAAATGTTCACACAATACACACCGATTTAGACGACTGAAGAAAGACAACATAAAAAGGAAATCATATTCTTTTATTTTACTTTAACTCGCACTTGCCATAAACTGTTTTTTACAATCTGACATTATTTTTTAACTCCAGTTTGTGTTGTTTCCTCTTTTAGCCCAGTTAACTCACAATAACATAGTTGTCTAATATATACATACATATATACTTTTAAAGTTTACTTTATTTTGTATTGGTACCCTTCATATAATACTACATGGAGCATGACTTGTTTGGTGTCTTTGTTGGTTCAATTAGTTTCCATTTCAATTTGAAAAAAAGCGTTAAGGAAAAAATAATGTATTTTCTTATCTCTATAAATGCAGTTGCCATTTAACATACTGTCTCTCTCGTCAAAATTCAAATACATAAACACTGGTACCGAGTTCACACGCAAACCACGTCATCCAGGCAAAATACTTAGTGATAAAACTACCAACGAATTGTAGCAAAGAAAATCTCTTAAACATTTATTAACAACAACTATTATATTATTTCAACAGCACTTACTCATACCAGAATGAAAGTAAAATACTCAAATGTTATTGTATACAGAGTGACACATCCTCTATGACACTGACTTTTTTAATGTTTATGAGATTTTTTTAGTGAATTTTTTTTTTATTGTATTTGTTGTACACTTTTAATCGAATGCAAAAATTATACTTTCAATAAATTTCACTAATAATTTTAGTTGAAAATTTGAACTAAATAATAAATGCTACACAAGAAACGTGTCAACAAAATAAAAATGATATCATAACTGACATAGGAAAAGGATTCGTTTGTTGACACAATTCTGAATAATTGATATCTTGAATAAAACTCGTGTAATATTTATTTTTTAGGTATCAATCTGAAATTGTCACACTGTCTGTTTTTATATAAAATGTCAGGAAATATTAGCATTTGATATGACTTTCGGTGTGTTTGTTTGTATTTTAGCGAGTAAGTATGTAAGTTAGTTAGTGTGAGTATATTGGTGGGTACACAAATATAAATGAATTTAAAAGACCTACATCAGCAAGTTTGGAATAACAAAAATACGAGTACTTAACCTGAATGTAAGTACATTTCCGTTTTACTTAGCTCTAAATTGTCATTAGTTTTTCACTTTATTCTTTTCGTTTTTGGTTTTGTTCTACTAGAGTACTTTAGTATGAAAATTATTTAATATTATTACTATTTGCAAACACGCATTTTCTTTCCTTAATTTTATTTGTGGACAAACGGAAATGTTGTTGTGTCAGCCAAAGGACAAGATAAACGAACATCTTAAAAGTTATTATCCTTCATCCTTTCTTAATGTTATTTCCATTATTATTATTATTTTTCTTTTTTGCTGCAATAAACATTTTTATTTTGTCTTCAATAAAATAAATACTTTTTTTATTTTACGATAATGTTTATATTAAAAATAAAAAAATTGCAATTAAAAAAATAATTTTTTTTTTTTGTATAGGTAATCTGATCTACATAGTGAGATTTTATAAAATATGATTACTTAGGTGTATAAAAAATGTTTAATCTTATGTTATCGTCTATAAAATACCATAATTTGTTCATTTGAGTACAGTCTAAAGTACTTAATTACTCCATAGTGTTTATATGAAAATATATCTTTTATTATTAAATTTAGATGAATAGTTAATTTGCTTTGCATTAGCTTAATTTAAATTATTTATTTATAAAATAAGAAAGTATATACTTTAATGTGTTTTAATTTAAAAAAAAAAAAAAAAACTTGCAATTAATGGTACAGTATGAGTTAACAAGATAACATTTCATTAACATGGGACATAACAAAACCTATTTTTAATTTTTTTTATGCTTTGTTATTTATTATTCTCTCTAAAAATATACATTACGTAAAATAAATAAAGCTTTGTGCAACAGTTTTTATTATTATTTTTACTTTTTTTTTTAACAAAAATCTTGAAAATTGTTTTGTAATTCAAGTGATTTAAAACTTCAGCACGTTTGCTTGTTTTTAAAAGTCTTTTTCTTTTTTTTTCTTTTTGTTTAATGTACAATAAAGTTTATGAAATGTTTAATAAAACATTCTTTGTACTAGCATTTCTACAATGTTTGTAGGTTTTATAATTAAAATCTAATGTCTTTTATTTATTTTATAATATTTAGACGCAACAGTGTTATGCTCCTGTAAATATTTAAAGGAAAAAAACAAGAAAGGCAGCAAATAACAAGCAAACTATAACAAATCATGCTGAAGTTTCTTTCCAGAGCAATTACAGCAAATCTGCTAGGAAGTATTTTGTTTTTATTTTACAGGAGCGGAACCTCCTTATACAACAAAATTATATAGAATACAAATAAAAAAGTAAATGTAAATAGAAATAAAAACAAAAACAAAAATAGTGAACAAATTATATATTTTCAGAATTCTACTTAATTTATGTTGTTGATGCTTTGCATCTTTAATTTCATTTATTAATACGATTTTCCACACCCAAAATATTATTCAATATAAAGACTTATATTTGTTGCATCCGCTCCTGGCTTTTTGTTATTTTATGGTGCACAAAATGTTATTTGTTTGCGTGTCATGTTATCTTCTTTTTCGTTTATTCTTTATGTTCTTATGATATTTTTCACTCTCACATTATGGTTGGTACATTAAGTGATAAGTTCAAACCAATTCTCATTAACGGCTGCCGAGGAGACATAAACTTTAACATTATTAAAGATATAAACAAACGAAGCAACGAAAGTGGAGTGGGCAAGGACAATGAACAAATTGTTCTTATTTACTCAAAGAATAGGTCAACAACATCCCTCCTGTGTTGGAGATTTTTCTTTTGTAATTTTAACGCGTATGTGTTGGTAATTTTCCCCATTTCGTTTTATTTAAATGTTTATACAGGCAGACTTGAAAATGATAATAATAAAAAAAAAAACAATTGCAAAGAAAAATAACATGTTCCGCTTTAGTAAAATTCTAAAAGAAATATACGTAGAAAAAAAACATAAAAACATAAAAACATATAGTATTTTATCAAAATATTTACGTACGTATCTGTTTCCGATGCGGCACGAGTACTTAGTGACAAACATATATACGAACATGCCATAAATATTGTATATTATGAATGTCCATATTCATTCATTTATTTTTTTTTAAATATTTATTTATTTATTTTTTTCCAACCTTGGAATTTTTGTATTGTTTTCTTAAAAACCCAAAAAAAAAAAGGAAAAGTAAATATTTGTTAAAGTTTTTTCTTACTCCCACTGCATCTTCATCTATAGACACTACAATTTAAAAGAATTTAAAGAAAATATTTACATTTTCATTTTTATAAGTTAATACTTGTGGTATTAAGCATTGAAATATCTAAATTTAGAAATTAATAAAAAATTTTAATGTACAAAAAATTCTATTAAGAAAAATTAATAATTTTATTAACGACTATATTATTTTCTGAGGTACTAGTGGTAAACGACTTTTCTGTAACTTGTATCATTGTCTGCGATCCTTAAATCTATTCTTCTTTGATGTCCCTACCAGTGGTTTTACATGTTTGACATGTGTTTCTATAATAAATTTCAATCATGTTTTTGAAAAACATTTCTTGTTTTAAGAGAAACTGGCAGTGAAATTACATTAATGGTTAGCCGATAGTAATAGGAAATTCAAACAAGTTAGGGGTAATATCGTTTTCACTTATAATATACGTCTTTTTCAACTTTTCATTTATTTATTTACAATAAGTAATTAAATCTTAAAACTAAAGTAAAACTAGTTTCTCACCAGCGAGAGCCTAAATAGACGTCTAATAAACGGATTTTTTCGTGGGCAGTCTTACTTTATAACTTTTAATTTGTTACAATTTATATTACAAATAAGAAAGTAAGTTTTAAGAGGAAATATATTAAATGAAATCATGTACATATGCTTAACATAAAATGCGAAAAAGATGTTTTCCTGCAGACAGAATGTATGTCTGATTGTTCTATTTCAGTTTATTTATTTGTTTATTTTTATAACAACTTAAATGTTTCTACAATATTTTTTTCCTTATAAAAATAATTTTTCCAAATGACATTTGAAATCTTCTTGCTTTAAAATACAAGAGCTTCTTGTATGGAAGAATTATTTCGCTGACATGCGATAACAAATGAAAAATAAGAGCTGATAATGTTGGTGGAAGTTATTTTCCAAAGAAATAAAAATCAACACTTGTTCAGGGAAAATCTAGAATTGTTATTAAAAAAAATAATAATAATAATGAAAAACCAGTGAATTGCCTTTAAGTCAAGTAGCAACCTGACACAAGAAAACAATGTCCCATGGCAACACTATGATTTACCAATTGTTTACCATAAAAAGTTGGTATTTCGCCGGATATTAAAAGTTTATCGAATCAGAATTAATTTTTTTATTTAACTCACTGACACATTTCTTTTTCATTTGCATGAATTGAATTTCTTTTTTCCGAGAATATTGGTCAAACAGAAAACCAAGAAAAAAAAAACGGACACAAGAAACTTAAAATAAATTTAAAGAGAGTTGGATTTTTTTTTTTTTTTCTTTTTTTTGGTCGTGCGTAGGATTTTTTTGTTGGAGTTTCACGAAAAATCATTATTAGTGTATGCAATGCATTTCTCAATGACAAATTGAAATTACTGAGAATTGTATGTATTCACTTTGAATTTTTAATATCACTTTTATCTTTTCTTTTTTTTATGGAAAAGTAAATACATTTTATGAAAATAAACATAATTCTTGTTCAAAGACTTAAAAGGCATTGAAATATTAAATAAATCTTTTGTAGTTTAACAAAAATAAAATGTTAATTTTTGAAAGCAATGTATGGTATATGAAAGGGACTTTTTATTTTTAATAAATATATTTCTACTACAACTTATACTTTGTAAATGTAAAATTTAAGTACTTAGTAAGGGAATAACTGGTCCCGTTGAAAATTATTATATTCAAAATCTTACAGCCGTATTAAGAAAAACTATACAAAGTATTTCAAAACGATGATTTGCTAAATAAACTTTTGGTGAGACCCTAATTTAAGGCCCTTTTAAGCTTATGTCCATTACATATTTTTAAATGTCCGGATGTTGAAATTTATTGAAAAATAAAAAATGTATTAGTATAGCTATTGATACATAAATTTCGGAACATGATTAAAATTTCTGTAATTATTTATAATCTATAAAATCATATTCTAGGTACTTTTGATTAAAACACCAACATCCCAGTTGCCGCCACGTCAACTCAATGTTCATCACAATCGCATATATCGAAATATACACGTCTTCGGTTATGGTGTAATTAATCTATCATATCAACTCCGGGTTAAATTTTATATGAAATACTGATGTTGATTTCATCACAGAGTGTTCGTTATTCGGATGCATATAATTAAATTCAACCAAAATTAAGGAAAAATTATTTCTTTTGTACATAAGTATATTTACATAAGTAAAACTGACGCTTTTTCCACAAATAAAAATATATTTATCATCAAAAACCTACTAGAACATAAATCAATTACTGAATAATTTCTTCTTACTGCCTTCAACACTGTCAATAAGAATGGGAGAGAAAATGAGAAGGTAATGTACATAAAGGAAAACAATTTATTAGTTAATACACACAGTAAATATTTTTTAAATCGATGAATATGAGGAGCTTAATTTTAACTAGTATGTACATTAGGGCGGATCGAAAAAAGTTGTGTCAGTTAATGGTTAATGAGGTTTCCAGAAATGAAAAAAAATTTCTACCACTCCTCAAAATACCGCCATTTTTGTTCTTTGTATCTAACTTTAAAAACAATAATTAATTTATCTATAATGGGCTTTGATTTTATATGGAAATAAATTAAAATTAGAAGGGATGTATCCGAGATACCACAAGTGACATCTAAAATTCGATGTCTGATTCAAAATTCACCAAAGAGAAATTTGAACCATTCACAACGATATAACGCATTCTACAACCAAACTTAAAATGGCGATGTTAGATTAAAAAACACACACAAAACAAAAAGGATGGTATTACATAAATAACCAACTTTTGTGAATATGGTTGTTATTTTCTAGTACGTAATATCAGTTTTGTTTTTCGTAACATACATATGTTCATAAACATTTAAATTAGCTATAAAATACTTTTTATTTTGCTCAATATCATTTTAATAACTAATTGTCTTAAAGAAAACAAAAAATCAGGTTAGTAACCAACTTAAATATAAACTCAATTAACATATAAACTTACAATAAACTCATAACATACACACACATATTAATACGTGTTTTTAATTGGTTTATTTTTTTCAGTTTTTATATAAACTTAATTAGATCGAAATGTGGAAATATGCGAGTGTTATGCAACTATCGACAAGAGCGTATGAATATTCTTTAATGAGTATTTATTACAACTGCATGTTCATGTTTTTGTAGATGAGATTATTTGTGTGTATAGTATGTATGCGTATGCACTAGTATATATTTGTGTGTTTGTATAATTGATGTATAAATAAATATAAAGTTTTACTGCATACGGTAGCGCCACTAAAATAAGATAAAAAACAGAACAAATAAAAAAAAACTTATTAAAGTATAAATTCGTACGCATTTAAATTCTCACATACATATAAACATACCCTGCCAACATTTTCTATCCAAATTTTACCTCAAGTTATTAAATGTAGCAGAAAATTATATAATATTCTTATCCAAAAAGTGTTATCGTTCGGGAAGAAGCAAAAAAAAAAAAAAATAAAAAATAAAAACTTCTAAAAAAGAACTGTTTCTCTACTTCAAAAGTGGAACCAAGTCCATATTTTTAACTTTTTTGAAAGTTCCTAAAAATTACTTCCAAAAAAGTGAAAATAAATTAAAGTTTTGAGAAAAAAAGGTTAATAATTATTTAAAATTTTAACAATTTTAAAGCATTTTTACTATCTTTTACTAAGGCTGAAACGGAATTTTGGTTAAAAATTTTAATAAACATAGTTTTAAGAGAAGTACTTCGAAAGCAATAAACAAGAAGTGTAAAAGAAAAACATTCTACCAATAACGACCATGGGTTAAAAAAAAGAACTTCTGAAGCTCTTTTGCACTATTAAGTACTTCCTTCGAATGACAACACAAATGCTAAATTCAGCTCTTTTTCGGTTCTGTTTTTTTCTGGTTTCTTATAATTTTTATTGATTTTTTGTCGAAATTCTAAAAAAATATTCTATCCCAATTATCACTTAAAAGTACAAAATGTATGTATAATTTTCCTATCCAAGAAGTGTCACCATTCGGGAAGTGCAGCAGTTTTTACACTTTATTATACTATTAAGTGCTTTATTTGGGTATCGATACTTAGAATGCTTTTTGGGTGATACTATTTGGGGTATTTTTTGGACATCGAAATGGTGTCATTAAGAAGGGAAAATGTAGCTCAATTTTATTTTTAAAAAATAATTTAAATTTATTTCTATTTAAAAAAAAACATTCTTTAAATTTTCATTCATTTTATATTCAGCTTTAGTTTTAAACTTCGATCATATGCCTTTGAAAGTAAAACGTCAACTAAATACCAAAGTTTTTCTCACATTTTTCGAAAAATCGAAATTTGTTTTTGAAAATTTGTTTACTATCCAGAAAATAACATATTGAGAATACTAAAAGGAGTCATTTTTCTGATAATGAATAAAACTATCATCCAGTTGATGGTAGGGTAGAGATTGGTTAAAATATAAACATATATACTTAAATATACATAATACATATAACACACATTTGCTTGAAGTATGTCTTACCTAAAAAAAAATATACATTTAATTTATACGTTAATAAAAATAAATAATCACATATTTTCACCTCAATCAGTAGCCATAAAAATATGAGGATATATCTATTGAAGATAAAACTTGATATGACAAATATTTCTACATCATTAATTCAAAGACTATGTTATTTGAGTTATGATATTCTTAAAGAATTTTAATTGAATTGTTAAAACATTTTATTGTACTTTACTTCTCAAAGTGAAAAAAATGGTTTTCCATTTCTCATGCTATCCGCTGATCGCTAATTTATTTTCTATATTTTTCTATCGAATTTTATCTTTTTTTGTTTTTTACACCGAACTTTGTTGTTTATGTGTTCAATTTTAAGATAAAACAAACTTTATCGAAGGTAAACAGTTAAGCCAAGCGGATTGACAAACTCAGTATACCCCCACCTTTTTGAATAGTGATTATTAAAAAAAAAGACTACCTCAACACACAAAAAAAGTAAAAGGAATCATGTATTTACGAACATGCATTTTCTCTTACTTCAAACTTACAAATGTTGTTGCACATTGTACAAATATTCTTACACATATAAATTAATACAAACAAACAAATTCATACACTCACTCACATGCATCTGCTGTAAGTGTGCATGAGTTTGATGTGTTGCTGTTGTTTTGTTTACATTCATTGTGTTCATTCATTCATTTGTTTTGTTCTTCATAAATTGTCTGTCCTTTACCATTCAAATATTTTTCCATTGTTTTCGATGTTATAGATGTCGGATGATTGTTCTTGACTTGCGGTGGTCGCTGTTAACTCTTCAAATAGCAAAATACACACATACCAACTAACCAAACCAAACTGAACAACATTCTATTGTAGTCTTTTTAATTCATAGAAATTATGACCTTAAGGTGCAATTTTTTGTCAATAACCATTTATAAATTCTTTTGTTTTGTTTTCTTTAGCTCTTGAACAGCACCATGAGAAAAGAAGAAAAATTGTCGTACGAAATAATACAAAATTCATTTAAACTGTATGTATATACACACGGAAAAAAGATTAGTTGGATAATGGTTGCAGTCCTTAGTTTAATATTTAATTAAAATTATTAAAAATATTATATTTGTGTTTAAGGCTGTAAAAACGCAATGATAATGATATTTCTTTTGCATCATTGATATGTTAATTCCTAGAATCAATATAGAACTACATTGATTTAAATTAGTGCGAGTAAGTAGACATAAAAGAATTGAATTCAAAGAAATATAATTCAGTATCATATATTGATTATAGCAATCAACAAAATATTTATATTGAAAGAATCATCAAATTGATCGTTCCCAAATAATAAAAAGTTATTTCAATAACTAATGATCTACAATAATAAGAAAAAAAGAAAGAAAAATTTGGCACAAACACTTAATTAAAAGAAAAATATTTCTTTTCGTTGTCGTTGATTTTTCATGTGGTATTCGATAGAACATTTATCTTTATTTTTATTTTGCATATATCCATTTATGTTGTATAAAATGAGATGATTCAAAGGAGTTCCATGATTCTATCCAACAATGCTTATTTGGTGAAAGCAGAGCAGCATATGTCTGCCTAGGAAAATATATACATGAACGTTTTTCGGAAAAAAACTTTAATCCAAATTTTGATTTTTTCTTTTGCATTTATCATAGTGTTGCGAACATAACTACTCCTATGGTGTTGGGGAGAGTCAATTTGCAGACACTATTAAGGCATTTAAGAAAAAATTGGTCATTTCGAAATTTATCTAGCGCCAAAATATTGCGACCCAGCATTAAGACAAACTACAATATTTTATATTTTATAGCTATTTTATTTTTACATTTTGATTTTCTAATAAATATACGAAAACAATTTAAAAAAAATGTCAAAAAATTTATTTAATTCACAATAGTCATTTGACAATACGGCTATGTATACCATATTCTTTCGGTTATTTCAATCGAATTGTCCAATAGTTCTCAGAACTAACCAAATTCGATTGGCTAAAAATTCGGTTGTAATATAGAATCTGTTTTCTCTGTGTAGGTATATATATATATTGTTTACTTGCTTTATTACTGAGACAATTTATGCAGGAAATTGTTAAAAATGTTGTATATTTAAATTTAAGATCAATTATTTAATGTGTATTTATCAATACTAATGCCGGGATATGACTTAAATCTAATAAATCTATTTGTGTTACACACACTAAGTCATCTGCTAGGTTTATGTCAACATATCTCTATGTTTGAAAATATTTTTCTATAGAAATCATTAGGGTAATTTTTATTCTGGGAAATAATTTCAACTTATTTAAGCTCTTTTAGGGAAAGAAAATATGTTGATGCTGATACTGCCTTTCATATTTAAACATGAAAGTTATGTATGTAAACAACTATATGTCAAAGTGTATATTTGGTTGAAAGTATTTATGTACTTTACAATAAAACACAACAGCGTTAAGAAAGAGATTTATATGAATGTGCTACTGCGTCTTAGTGTGATTATATTAAGAAAATAATTTAATAAGTACATATGTATCTTTTTAGATACATATTTTTCATCTATGTAAAAATATGTATACGTTGCCACAAATAGTTTTACTTATGTGCGTATGTATAAATATGCTTCAAAATATAAATAAATGTGGGAAGTGTTTATCTTAATCTAAATTTACTTCCTTTAAACAGTAGCAGCCGTCATGGGAAATTATGACATATTTAATTAAATAATTTCTTGTGTAATTCATATTAAACTTCAGAGTACAAAATACAAATGTAAGTAATAAGAATAATAATTCGAAGTTAAGAAATTAATATTTACTTTAGAAATACTTTCGTGCATAATTTTTAATAATTCAGTCACAGTTCTTTCCCTTAAAATATACATGTGTATATTCTTTTCACACATCACAAATCACATCAACTATTTAATTACACAGTTTAATATCATAGACACAGAATTATATAAAGGTTGCATATTGTGCCATAATGAATTATGAAAAAATATCAATATCTTTAAAAAAGAAAAACAACTGGACCAAATAATACTCTTTGTCTTTAGTTTAAAAAAAAGTATTTTTAATCTTTAAAGTTTCTAAGTATTTTGTAGTCCCACAACAACTTTACATTTCTATATATATTTTTCTTGTAACCTCGATAGTCATAAAAGCAAAAAATATTTTTCAGTAGTCGTTAAGCTTCTTCTTTTAGCTGCAAATATATTTAATATTTAGTCCTATCTTATTCAAATATATAAAAGAACACATTACTTTTACATACAATATTGTAGTCGACAGCAAAAAGGGGATTCTTAATAAACCGATTTTATGTAAGGACTCCAATCGGCCACTTTATTAACTGCTCTAAAATGTATTCGTATTGATATGTCTGACTTTTAAATGGGTATGGTTCCTAGCTCCATGTATATATCAATTTATTCATCTGTGAAAATAATTGTTAAACTGTGTTATTACTAATTAATTTGTAGTCACTTAATTAAACTTTTTTCTGTGGACTTTATTTATTGCATTATTTCGAATTATTCAAAAGAGCATTATTTTAATTTTACTCTCGTTCTTTTAATGCTTTATGACATTTGTTTCTAATTTTTTTTTTCTTTCTGATTTGTCATTATACAAATGTATGTATTTTTATAGCAGTCAATCAAGGTAAGTAAAATTTTTCTAAAACTTTTCATTTATATGTATCAAGTTTAAATATTAAAAAGTTTTGTTTCAATTTACAAATTGCAAACGAAACTTGTCTCTTAAATTATTTAAGACAAATTTTGTTTAAATAAATGTAGCAAAATATTTCCCTAATTGACAACAGGTGCTGAAAAAAATATATATTTCTTCTGTATTACTTACATACAGATACAGTTTTATAGGGTTAAATAAGATAAAGTCGAAATTCATTTACATTAATGGCGTTTAACTCAAGAAAATGCAAAATAGTATTATCCTATTGAGAAAATCGTTTTAATTATGATAATATACTTACGTTAGTTATCTAAATTTAAATTTAAGTGGTTAGGTTTACAAAGTAACCAAAAAATTGATTGGTCTTAAATTACTTTGGTTAAATTTTGCTCATAAATATTAGTAAGCCCAATATATGATGCTACTTATTTTTATTACTAAAAATTTAAAAGATCTTTAAATATAGTTCACTCAGCGGTTTTGAAGTTTTGTATTTAAGAATATTTTTTGAGGTTAAATTTTAATTAAATCTTTGTATCCATTGTATTAAAAATATATTATAAAATATTACGATAACTAAATATATGAAGGTATAAAAATTTTAACTAGATATATTGTGTCAATATATATGTTTGAAACATACATATATTCATGAATGTATGTGTTTCTCTTTTAGTTTTTGCAGGACTTATCATATGAAAATAATATTAAATTTCAATTTCAAAAGGCGTCATAATGAGTTTTACGTAAGTAAATATTTCTATCACACTGTTTAAGGCATATAAATATTTTTAGTAAAATTACAGCAAAAATGAAAGAAAAAAAAAAAAAAGAAATGAAAAATAAAATGCTCCACGTAAATGTTGCCATGAAAATTAATGTTTATTTTCTGGTGGTGTTTTTAAACGGAATATGAGTGTGTATGAGGAAAAAACCTATTAAAATCGTATACAAACATATACCTGATCATATATGTAAGCATGTATGTATGTATGTATGTATGTATGTATGTATGTATGTATGTATGTGTAATACATACCTAAGCATGTTTAAGTATGTATGTGAACTTATATATTTGTGCTGGTGTATGTGTATGTTATTAAAATATTTTTTAATGAATGCACATGAGTTACCTAGAAAAAGTGCATCTCTTTTTTTTTTTTTTGTCAAATAAACTACATACTACTACATGTCTGCATATCCATAGAGTATTTTCACTCAAACAATAAAATTTGTAGAAAATACTTATCCCTCGAATTTATATATTTATACTTTGCAAATTTATATAATTTATTATGCTTAACTGTTAATTTGAATCCAAATTGAAAATATTTTGTAAATTTCATTTAAAGATTTTCCGAATAAGAGTTCATTTGTTACATTTTTGCTTGAGTGTAAAAAATTGTTGTATGTGTAGTTGTATTGTCGTACATGACTGTGCATTACATTGGTGAATAGAATAATCGTATGCTTATTTAAACAGTTAATATGTTGTACTTTAGCACGGTTAACATCATCATAGGTGTACTAACTGAAATGACACTTTAATTTACGCTTGAATTAAAAATTTAAGCATCACTATTTTTTTGCAGCGAATATTAATGTGAAATTATGCAAAAATTCTTAATGAGCACTTCAAAAAATTATCATCACAAAATTGTTTTTTGTTAGTTTTTCGCATGGCCTAGCAAAGGCTGTAAAAGATTTAACTATATTAGTTAAGAGTGACTTTTTTCAAGCTACATAAAAAGAAGAGGAAACATTTTCATTATAATAAATTCCATTTATATTTTCTTTTTTTTTTTTATTATATAAATATACAGAATACATATATACACATAAATGTATCAACAACTTTTTAAAATGTCAATTACCCCTCGTAAAGGATTTAGCAAAATGGTTTGTTATTAAAGTACATAATATATATGTATAACTTTGTATGTATGTGTAATAATTTATACAGTTTTTAGGTTCATTTTTATATTTTTGTTTTGTCTTTTTATTTTTAGTTAATAATTAAATTGAAATTAATATTTTCTTTGAAAAAAAAAAAAAAAAAAAAAAAAAAAACTTTAAAAAAAAAAAAAAAAAAAAAAAAAAAAAACTGCTAAAATATACAACTTTTTTAATAAGTTTTAATACATACACATGCATTTGTTATATCTTAAAGCTTTTGAATATTAATTAAAATAAATAAAAATATAAATAACAATAATTTTGTGGTTTCAACTGTTTTTATATGTATCTGCATGTAAATAGCTTTTTCATAGTTTCGCTTAAAAACTCTTTTCAAATTATTCGCCCACAAGCGTATGAGTAACAGAAAACTCATATACATATACATTCTGACATACTTATTATGTATATCTTTAGCAAACAATAAATTAAACTAATAATTATCATAATATTCGTCACATATTATTTAGAAAAGCACATTTTTCCTAAAAAGTGCATTTTTTAAATTCTATTTCTCAATTAAATTTATTTGTAATTTTATTTTTATTATATTTTGGTGCTGTTTTTAAAGAATGTTAAAGTATTTTTTTAATTAAATTTTATCCAAAATGTTTTACTTGTTAATGCAAATAAATATTACAAATCAATTATAAATACATTTTAATTCATAATTAGATAATTTTATGTTAATATTAAATAAAATAGTTATTAAATTAATTATCCCCACTTAACACTGTTATAGATTCAGTAAATTTGTTATAAAATTAATATTTACATTATGTATAAACAAATTAAATAATAGCTTTTAAATATATTGTTTTTGAGTTGCTAAGTAGAAGTATTTCATATGTAATCAAGTATGAAAAAACATTTTAGACATAAAATTTGTTAGAAAATTAGGTCTTTAATTTAACAAAGAAAGCTGTGAAGTGTTTTTTTTTTTTTTTTTTTTTTTTTTTTTTTTTTTTGTACTCAATAGTTTCGCAATTATTTCCAAATTTATTGTCGGGAAAAATTGATCATGAAAAATTTAAGAATTAAATTAAAACATCAAAAATGTTTCATATTTATCTTAAAAACTGTTAATATTGCCATATAAAATATGACATGTATTATTTAATTCGATACTTGAATCTTGGTTTTTACCACAGTTAAATGAAAATATCCCAATTATGAAGATTTTTTTCTTGACCAGTGAAATTTTAAATCAACAAAGATCATAACATATTGGAAAATGTTATTATTTATATTTAAAATTTTCAAACAATCGATGT
Source organism: Phormia regina (assembly GCA_001735545.1). Taxonomy (NCBI): domain Eukaryota; kingdom Metazoa; phylum Arthropoda; class Insecta; order Diptera; family Calliphoridae; genus Phormia; species Phormia regina. The sequence goes on from MINK01003843.1 coordinate 21,147, forward strand.
GTGTGTAGTCATGCAATATTTTGGAATTACAATTTTACATCTGTAAAAGTAAATTTTACTGTGTAATATACCAATCAAATTCGAATTCGTAATAATTGTAACGTTATTATAATTATATTTATATCAGCATATAAAAATCTCAATTATACAAACAAAAATGTAAAAATCTATATATTAAAATCTTTAATGAGTCTTCTTGTTTTCATACTCAAATACAATTATAATTATTGTATAATTATAACAAGAAAATTCAAGAAAAACTACCACAAATTGAAAACTTTAACGGAAGTTAATACAACGAAATATAAATTCAAAAGGGAATAAATGAAAAAATGAATTAAAATTAAAGTAAAATTAAAAAAAAAGAGAAAATAAGCGACAATTTACACATATACAATGTTATTATGTATGTATGTATGTATGTATGTATGTATGTATGTATGTATGTATGTATGCATTTATGTATGTTAAACATATATACATATTTATGCACATTAACCATAACATGATTTAAGTGTGGTGCAGAGAACTGAATTCCGCGTTGACAAAATACAATTGTAATTGTAATGAGTTTGCAACACACAATGCCATTGACATTAGTATCTGCAACACAGAGTATACGCAGTGGCAACAACAGCAATACTTAAGCAACAATAATATTGTAATAATCACGACTGCTGCTACTATTAAGTGCAAATAAATCTCCCTCAGAAAAAATGAGAAAAACGTGAAGCGGATATGAAAGTGTGAGTGCTAAGCGGAAATTAAGTTAAAAAATACAAAATTATAAACTCAAGAATAAAGAAAAAATTAAATAAGTTAAAAAAAAACTTTTGTTCAACGGGCTTTTGTTACGTTAAAAAAAAAGAATAAAATAAAATCTTTTTATAAATTAGAAGAATTAATTAAATGAAGTTTTTTTATTTTATTTTATTTTTTTTTTTTTTAATTTGCGTTTATACTTTAATGCAATTAAAACAATGCTGTATAAATATTTATATGTAATCATGTATGTTCATATGCATACATACTCACATATCTTTGTCGCTCACACACACATACTTTTAAAATAATTTATACATGTAGACATACATACAGGTGTAGGTATAAAGAAGGAAGTACACAGTAATGAAAAATAAAAAAACAAAATATGATTTAATTACACAAATTAACAACACTTCATTAGGTGTTAAAACAGGTTGATGGCTGAAAGTCCCCAATGACTTTAAGGTTAAAAATCATTTTGCAATTAATTTGTGGTTTTAAATATTCATAAAAATTATTCTTTGAAAACAAAAAAAAATAAAATAAAATAAAATAAAAAAAACCTTAATGATTAATGTTATAATGTAGATACTTAAAATTTAAATAATTGTAATAATTTCTTTTGAATTTTTGATTAGTGAACATATTTTTATAAAATTTCCTATTTTCTAAATATTTTATACAGATTTATTTAAATGAATATTGGGGATTTTACATATAATTATTTTTGTATTATTATTTTTATATTTAATTTACTAAACATCTTTTCTTAAAGTAAATATTAAGAGTGTCTAGGCTTCATTTTAACATAAATTATATTTTAAATGGATTTATTCCCCCGCTTATATATGTATGCATGTATTTTAATTAATCACTAATTATTCTTCCTTGTTTTCTCACATAATTAAAATTGTATACAATTACATTATATTTATATTACAACAGAATGGGAACTATTTCATAATCAAGTTTATTTAATTAAATTATTACACAATATTTGAGTAATAAGTCAAAAGTTTAAAATATAGTTATGTTTGATTTATAGTATGTTTTTGAAGCATTGAAAAAAGATTTTAATTTTAAGTTTTAATTCCAATTAAGGTTCCTTTTAGAGAAAGTTAAATAACCATTAGACAAAGGTAACTTCTTACTCTGAAATCAAATGTTTCCTCACATCATTATCAATACTAGATAAGAAAGCATGCATGAATTTTTATGGTATAGTGAATTTTAAACCAAATATTATTTTCAAATTGAGTTCTCAGAAAAAGAGAAAAAAGCGTATTAACTGAACTTAAACAAATATCAATCATTCCACCAAAAATTAATTTCAGAAAAATTCAAAATTTTTATTTTATTTTACAAATAATTTTTCCTTGAAGTAGAAGTAAAAATTTGACAAAAAAAATTAAAATAAAACTAGCAGAATTTTCAAATATAAATTACCGTACAAAACATTAAAATTTACTCAAGTAAAAATAATAAAATCTTATTACATCATTCTGATGAATATGCACAATTTCAAGTATTTTATTCATTTTTTTTTTTTTTTAATTTCGTTTTCATTGGCTACTAACAAAGACAAATGGTGATTTTATGGTCGATTTACGGCCTTAACAAATGATTAATTTATTAACAAATGCGAAAGTAAAAAAATGTGTATTTGTAAAGAAAAGTTTTCATACCATCAATTGTTTTACCAACTTTCTATCCAAGTTCGCTTAATTCTTTTACCAATAACTGTACTTGGAACATTGCATTGGTGTAGTTAAAGTATGCAATTATTTATTTCCTGCATACACTTTAATTTTCATATAAAAACAAAAAAATAAAAATAAAAAGGATTTCTTGTGCAGCGTTTTAAAAGGCAATTGTTTAATTGCTTAAAATACTTTGCCATACAGATGAAGGCGACACTTGGAATTATTTTTCTGTTAAAACATGCGAGACCAATTTATCACTTCAGCCGCCTTTTGTGGGTAGAAAAACAACAATAACATCACAAGAGTAAACACCATACAGCCCACACTCTCAACAACTCACATTATAATCGATCCACGTCGGCCGCTTTACTCTTTAGTTTCTTTACATACTTTGTCATCGTCAGCAGCAGTATATTAGGGATCTAGACTGCAACATTTTCCGCTTCATCTGAAACATTTTTTCCAAGTTGAAGGTCTTTTTGTAAATTATTTAGTTTTCTTTTGTTTCCAGTATAATAAACAAAGAGATCGTCTAATGGTCTGTTCCACAAAATGGTAAAAGTGTTAAGACGTTTATACGGTAATGCTTCTTTATTCTTTTATTTCATTCTGAAAAAAAATATATAATAAATACTTGGAAGAGAAAAAATATGTAGAGTATTTAGTTTTAACTGGTAGTGCTGCAAAATTTTCCTTTTTGTTACAAACGTAACAAATTACTAACGGAAATTACGAAAACCGCATAATTAATGAAAAACGCTTGAGTACCCAGTGTGGCATGGGATTATGTTGCTGCAAGTGTGCGAGTAGTAGTGGTTGTAGTAGTGTTGGCTCTGCATTTTCATTTATGTACAACAACTATAATTCTTACAATACTACTACTACTAATGTTTGTATCAATGTAAATGTATTTTATATGGTATGTATATAAAACATAATGTTGGTATTTATATTGGACCACAATGACAACAAATCCAACAATAACAACAACAAAACTTAAATATAAACACATACACACACGTTCAGAAAACATCGGTTCACTATTAGTTGTACAACAAACAACTGAGCCTCAAAAATACAAAGGACATCTACTATCACACAGATACAAAAAATATCCACAGTATATATAAAAACTAAGCCAAAGACCACAACAATACATGGGTAAACCATCTTTCAAATTCACATAGATTGCAAGCATAAAATGCACACAACAACCAAAGCCCCAACAGCAAAAAAAAGAAAAACAAAAAATACAAATGTTATATAACAACTTATCCATCTTTCAGTATGATGCACATTAAAAATAAATTTTAATTTTAGCTTTTATTATTTCACATTTAAATTACACTTTATACGCAACCAAGTTTATAAAGTAAATTTATAATATATTAAACTAAATTATGCTTAAAGCTAAAGATTTTAAAGTATAGAATGAAGGCAAATGTGGAGACCAGATTTTAGTATTAAAAAAAAATAATTTTTATTTCAATCAAAAAACAATCTTTTAAATAGTTGTTTTCCAGGCCTTTAATGTTCAAAATATATTAAAAAGGAATGTTTGAAAGAACTAATTCGGTGTAACTTCTTCATTGTTGGTTCTCGAATGATTTCCTATAATGGAACGACAATTTTTTTTTCTGTATATTACAGAGCCATGTTTGTAATATTGATTTCATATATTATTTTCAATTATTTTCTATTTATTTTTTGTTTTTTAATAATTAAATATAAAGAAACAAAAAAAAATAAACTATTTAAACAATTAATTAAATGCAGTAATAAAATTAATGACAGCAATGACATGATACATATATTTTATTAAAAAAATTCCGATTTTTTTCCTTTTTCGAGCTAATAAATTCATATAATTTATTTAAATTATGTTTTTTTTTTTTCAAAATAAAGATTTAAATTGTCACTAATAAAAAACGAGAGCATAAAATGAAAATTTTGTTTTTCTCTTCATCTACATACTTTCGTTCACATTCAATGCTGATCTAATATACATACATACATACACACATAATCATTTTTTATATATTTTTCTTTGTTTAAAAATTCATTCTCTTTAATTTATTACATGTGTCTTTCCTTTTATTTTTGATGACATTATCAGTTCTTCAAAGTTGGTTTTGTTCGCGGTACTTTTTACTTTTTCTATTCTCTATTTTAAATTTTCATCGCTGATAACATGCACCATACACATACAACCGCACAGCCACATGTCTTTAACATATGAAAAGAAGAAGGAAAATGACAAGTAATATTTACTTGCTAAGAGTATTTTTTGGGGATAGCCATGTAATCAATGGCATTGTAGCTTTTTTCAATTTAGATTTAGCGATTTTTGTCATTTATCAACATCGTAGATACATATATAGATACTCTTAACCCTTCAATGTAATTTTGTAATTTTTCTTTTAACAAACAATGGTAAGAGATATTTCTAGTTAACATAAAAAACAAACGATAATCTAAAAATATTTTATATCTGCAAAATGAGCATAAAATGAATTTATGCACTTGCAGTGATTGGAAACGATTAAGTTAGTAAAAGCATATCTAAAATGTGCTTTTTAATTGAAGCGCAAATAGTTAGCTACACTGGTACTGTATTCCTTAATCAATTATTGCCAAGTAGACAATGACTTTAAATATTCCATTTTCATTTTTTATTACTTCATAAATTTTTATTCTATGCTTGGGTTTTTGTTCTTTTCTTTTTTATTCAGCTGTTCTTTATTTTTGTGAAATAAAATCTTCTTTAGTAACAAAATTTTGCGTTGGAAAATAAATAAGTTAAGCAAAAGAAGAAGAAAAAAATTTCTTCTGCATGCTAATGTGTCTGTGGTTTCCCATATGCAGCCACAGTCAGTATGTTAATGTTTTACCCATGACTCCGTGCTGTTGATGTTGCTGTTGTTCATGCTGATGATGACGATATTAATGATTCCTTCCAGTTTGGTGGTGGTGATGGTTGTAACCTTTTCTTTTATTTTTACTTAAAAACAAAAACACGAAAAAAAGACGACGAAAAGAAAAAAATAAAATAAATAATACAAAAATATATGTAGCGTAAACCTCTTATGTGTCATGAGAGAATATTACAAGTTGGCTTCATGCAAAGTGAGCTATTTTTTTTTTCTTTTCTCTTCTTTTTTTGGTATTGCCTTTGAGCATTTTCATCACATGTGGATGGTTTTGTTCGTCTCTCATTTTGCCGCTGTTTTTAATTTTGAAAGCATAAATTTTGTATAATTTTTAATGAAACATTATGCACACATCACCAGTACTTACCAACGAGAAGAGATATTCAACTATATTTATTGGTTTTGTAATAAGAAATTTGCTGAAAGAACAATTTATAGTAAAAATATCTGTTTATGTATCTACACACATTAACACTCATACATACATCTATGTAATTGTTAAATACACGAGTTTATATGTTTGTACAAAGTATGCGTGTAAATGTTTAAGAATAATTTATGAGGTATTTAAAATTTATTAAAATTGACAAAAAAAAAAATATTTTCTCTTTTCGATCACTTTTTTTTATGCACAAAGCCACACTGTGTGGTCATGAATGCTTTTAATGCAGTAAACATGGGATGTTATTAATGAATTGTGCTAAAAGTTTTCAAATGAACTGTAATTTATATAAATTAGTATATACAAACACACACATATACGTATTATAGATTAATCCGTTCACAAATATTGTGTATGATCATCTAGACTTTTAGGCAATAAAAAAGATAAAAAGATATCCTACATCATTGCCTACGTTTACAAGAATTTGGGAAGGGTCCAATTATGGACTTATACTTGTAGTAAGTGTAAAATAAAAAATACTAATAAAGTATTTTTTAACTTCTTCATGAAATTTGGCGTACGGATTTGTGCTTACATAAAACTTATTTGTGTTATGAGCATTAAAACTCTATCCTGGGAGGACATTTGTATGAGGGCTAGGTGAAACAATGGGCCGATCAAAACTAATTTCAATAGATATGGTCCTTAATATATATATTATTTTTTTAAGACATCTTCAAAATTGCGATCTGTACTTCTCATAGACAGCCAGCCAGCCAGCCATCCCGGACGGGTTCTGAGCCAAACGGTATACTTAAAGGTGGAGGTCTAAATTTTTCTGTGTATTACAAACATCAGCACAAACGCAAATAAATATTGTTATTATAATACCATTAGAATATTTTTTAAATTTTAAAATTTTTCGATGTTCTTTGAAACAGTTTTTATCTCAATATATGAACATATTTTTTATTGCAATTATAGTGTGTATATATGCTGCAAAATTTCCCAAAAAATTTAAAATCCAAATGACTTTTTTTATACATTCAAAATAAAATATTCAATTGTTCTCATAAATATTTTTATAATTTAAAAATTTAAAAGCATGTTGCAAATGTTGTTTCAGAAAGACGAGATATACTCTATGAATATAAGGAGCATTACTTTTTCCTAATGGTCTTCCTATTTTTGTTGTTATTTATGCACTTCATCAATATGATTGAAAAATAAGTTTGACATTACGTTTGTTTAAGCAAAAGGTCCTACAGAGAACAAAAAATATTACTTTTTATACTTTTGAATTTTACATAAAAATTTTTATTATTTTATTCAAGATGAAATTAAAAAAGAACATTCTTCCCATTGAAATTTCAGATTCATTTTTTTTTTTTTTTAATTGGAAAAATTAATTTTGTTTTTTTTTTAACAAGTTTAAATTTGAAAAAATACATTAAATGAACAATTTTGATGATACGTTACTTTTTCATTGCAGAAATGTATATTTGAATATTTATTTTTAAATTTTAGAATTAATAGGGATAAAAGAAATCCTAAAAAGACTTTTGATCCTTTTAACTCATTACTGCAGTGTTTTAACTTTTACATAATATATTTTCGAAATTATTGTAAATGAATTACAAATTAACAATTACTTATAATTGTTTGACATTTATTTTATAAAAAATACACTAGTGAGAAGTATATACAAAATTCCGCACAACCCTGGAAGTTATTATGTACATCAGGTCTTTTTTTTCATGACATCAGAAAATATGCTTTTATCAATACACATGCATCTATGGAAAAACTCGTATTCTCTGTAAAAAAAAAAAAAAAACTTTTTGTCAATGTTGGACTTTTTTAACAGCATCTTTTTATGCCACCATTTTTCATACAACTACGAGTGTGATAGAAGAACACACATACATCCAATATGAACTTGTTTGATCTCATGATTGGATATTTGGATTGGAAAACTAATATTTTGACAGGAACTTGTTCGATTTTTTCTACTCCCTCATATTAGAGTACATAGTCTCACAAATTCAATTGGACTATACATACCTATAGGATATTTTTTTGATGAAGTGTTAGCATACTAATAATTGTCTGGGTTAAACAAAAAGGGCAGCAAACTACAACGTGATTATTTCATATAGCAACAAGAAAAACATACATTTTTTTTTTTTTTAACAAAAACTAAATTTATACTTTCTTTGCTTGACCATTTGTTTGGCTAACTAACTGTGTATATACATACACCTGGTTGTATGTACATATGACGATTGATATGTTGTACGAGTAACAATTATTAGTTACATTGATTTCAGCATATTGTGGATTGTATTTAAATTTTGTCATCAGCTACTTGAAATTCCTCAGATAAAATTTAATCTAATGAAATTCTTCTGTACGTTTAACTAATTTTGCAAACGAAAATAAAAACATTTAAAATTTACATACCTACAATTTATGTAAGCACTTTTGTACATACACCAATATACAATCAT
>MINK01003852.1:0-10506 GCA_001735545.1 Phormia regina
GGTAAGTAATGATCCTATTTGGACAGCAAAATTGATTCAGCACTTTAACTACTAGCTGTCAAAAAAAATCCCTTATTTTATCTACGTTCGTCAAGGAAATTGAATAATGAAATTCGAAATAATTTCGATTTAAACTTTATTTAAAACAAGATATTTTTTTAATCTTCATTTTTAAAAATATTCAGCATCAGTTTTTCTTTCGCTGTACTAAGAAGATGCACCAATTTTTATCATTTATGTGAATTGTATCAATAAACAAAATTAACAATAGTTTGCTTCCCTCTAATTATTTAATATAATTTACAACTTCAACAAAAATGACAAATATGTACTCATATGTTTATTTTTGTACGAGTACATACAGTATGTATGTACATTTAAAAATTATTTATTAAAGATATTTGAACCATTTTCTAACTAGTTTTATATATTTTATATTAAAGAGAAAAACTATACAATAATATAAATGTTGTCTAACTCTTAAAATAGGGGGAAACTAATTTTGCATTACAGTAATAATTTTACTGTATCTTTATGAGCAAAGATTCAACATTTTAATTTTTGATATTTTAGAATTTTTATGATTTTATGAACATGAAAATAATTAAAAATTTGTTGCTAACAAAATAAGATCCATTTCATTAAAATCAAATTGTGTATTGATTTTAATGAAATGATTAATAATACTCATTAAAAAGTTACAAAAAAAATTAGTTAGTGATTTTTAAAATATTTCTATGTAACTTCTATGTAACTTCTAAATGAGATTGATTTTAATGAAAATTGCCGTGTCTTATTTGCAAAAATGTATCTTTTTGATTAAAAAAATCTTATTCTAACTCATTTTTGTTCCAGGCGCGAACTTTTATAGGTAAAGTTTATAGATCTAGAAGACGATATTACTCTCTATATTCAAAAGCCGATTTTTTAACCCATCGTCAAAAAGATAGGGGTATTATTGATTTTGTCATTACGCGTGTAACATGTTGAAATAATTGTTTAAGATCGCATCAACTATATATTTTCTGGGTTCTGGTTTGATTCTAAGTCGATCAAGCTATGTCCGTCCGTCTGCTGAAAGCAAGATGGGGCTAGAACAGGACAAAGTATTTACTTTATATCTAATATAGGTCGAAAATTTAGTGAAATTTTTGACAATTAAACAATCTTTAACTTAATTTAAACACCCAAAAAGTAATGTCCGAGAGACGCCCGTTTTGAAAACAATATTTTAAAACATATTATACTGAAATTTCAATAAAATTTAACTAAAACTACATGTTTCCCTATGTTGAACGAAAAATTCTTTTCGAATAATTGTAACTTATTATTTTAACACGGTGATGTCATTAGACGCAACTACTTACTATTTCATTTATTTCAAAGTATTACAGAAGTCATTATTATCCAAGTGAATAGTAACTAGTTACATTATCAGTTATAAATAAGTACTAAAAGATGGAAAAATAAATAGATGATATATTTTTTAAATTTATTTATTAAAAACATATATTAAAATTGAACACTATAATTTAAAACTGAGTTGTCGAAATTCAATCTTCGTTCGACATAGAAAAACAAGTAATTAAAATATTTTCATGTGTTACAGATTCTAATTTTTATAATTTAAATGAAAAGATTGATAAAAAATAATATTTCCAAAAATCTGATCTCAATTAATTGGTTACAAGTAAGTGCTTACTAATCTACTTTCATGTAATGCAGAAAGTATGTTGTACTGCATCCGTAACTACATGGCATTACCAAATTTTTGCTGGGTAATTATTAATAAAAAATTTCAATTGTAAATGAGATTTTCAATTATAAATTACTGGTTAATTGTAATTGTGCATGTAATAGATTACATAAAGTAATGATTATTCCCCAACCCTGATACCATATAAACTCACTTTTGGGAATTGCTCTAAGGCATTTAAAATATACAAAATTACCGGAAAACGCTGCATTTTGTTAATAGCATTTCAATAAAATTAATAGCATTTCGATAAAATTACAATTATTTCCAATTACATTGTATTTGGAAAAATATCAATTACAATTACTTGTAGTTGTAATTGAAAATATACAATTAATTACAATAATTATATAGCCACTTGTTTGATTTGTGTTAATTATTTTAATGATTGTAATTATTTTTATTAACTTATTTAAACTGAAGTATTTATGCCCTAATATAATGTGGGATCAAAAGTCATTTTAATGGTAGGTGTACAACAGAAACTACATAGGTTAAACGCAGAAAGATAATTTTTGTCAATAGTATCGAAACCAGTTAAAACTACCTTTTATTGTCGGTCTATTCAAAATAATATTTTTCTTTGATAATAATTATACATACATATATACATACATATATGTATATGTGACTGTACAACTTTATTTATAAATAATAAACAATATTTTCTTTCAAATTATACTACATACTTAGGTACTTAAAAACTCTGAAGTGAAATGCTCTAATATACAATTTATAAATTAAAATAAATTTTAACTTAAATACAAACACATACTATATAATTTAGATAACGTTTATGATTTGATACAGATGTTCTAAAGAATTAGTTCTTGATCAATTTACATAATTTGTGAAAATATATTTTATGGCCACCGTTTGAAAGGAGAAGTTGACGCTCACAAAGTAGAACAGAGTCGTCATATCGAGGCTTCAAATTTTGCTAAAATCAGTTGGCTAGAATATGACGGGAAAAAGAGTTAGAAATAGAAATTGGTTGTGATAAGCCCATTTTTTCTCCTAGCCCCCATACAAATTTCGAGAATCACCCAAAATTTTATGAATACATTCTGCATTAGTATTTTTATTTTACATTTAAATCAAGTATATGTTCACAATTAACTCATAGGTAGTGGTGAATGGTATCATATGGTTGTGCTTGACCGACTATATCATTTTCTCACGTTTATGTTATATTTATGTATTATATAAAATTTTATAATAATTACTCCATTCCCAGCAATCACTTAAAACTTGCATAAATCTCCGATAACTATTAATATTGGTATAATCCACTTTTCCGCAAATTACTTAAATATTAGGGTATCCAATCAATTGAAATAGTTATTTAGAGACTTAATGTAGATAATATAGGTTCTATCTTAATAGATCTATCACCCATTTGTTTCAGAAAATTGGACTTTACGCATAATACTATAAATGTTATTCAAATTCATGTTTAATAACTTAGTATTTTTAATATAACTTTTCTTTTTTTCTGTGTAAGAATTATATCTTGTTTTAAATATAGTGTCATGATCATAGCCTTATTATCCTTACAGGATCCAAAGGAAATGATATTATCACAAGTTTAAGAATCTATAAAATTTTAGTCTTTCAATGTCGCATTTTGTTAAATAAAATATCCTAGTAAAAAAATAATATTCATAGAAGTAAGTAAGAATCTAAACGTGGGTTCCAGAAATAGTGCAATGTCGTATGATTCCAATAAATTTTCCATTTTTGATACCTATTTAGTGATAAGAAAGTAATGAATAGTGAAATTATGTTTTATTGACACTTTTATTTAGCACAAGACCTTAAGTGTTTAATAATACTTTGAAAGTAAAAATCAATTGTATTTATTTTTGCTGGAAATGTCAACCGGACAGACATTGTCAAATCGACTCAGAAAGTGATTCTGAGTTGAACGGTATACCTTTTAGTTAATGATTAAGTTTGATTTTTGACGAAGATATTTAAAAAGCATTCGAAAGTTAAAGAAATTTCAACAGAGTTAGCTGTAAATGTGATACAAAATTAGGTCGGCATCACTTATAAGGAGTGAGATCGAAAAATTCTTAACATACGTAATATTCATTAACTTGGAAACGGTTGATCTTAAGTTTTCATTACTTTTTTAATCATTTGATAATTTAGCACAGATTACAGAATTGTTCCAAAGTGACAGGGACCGGTTATAGTTCTTACACTTTGTATGAGCTAGACATGTCCCTTTAACATGGCGTTGACCTAGGAGGGAGAAATTCACCCTCTTTAACCAGTTTTGGAACACGTCACAAAACTAACCTGAAAGGGCATATTCAGTATTAATAAACAGAATACAATTTTGTAAAAACAAATAGGAAATAATATACAAATATTTATTTTTCAATATTTACAATTTATATGTTTTTGTTAATGCTGATGGCGGCAACCAATTGGTACTCAACTGGTAGGGATGGACCGGTACTATTGCACCAAATACTACCATTTTTTCACAGGGGACCTCTTTCATGTCATGTAATGTTTTACGTTTTTTCTTTCTAATATTTACATAATGTAAACATGAGACTTATATTGAGTCTGCATTAATTGAAATTTTATTTTACATGAACTTCAATTAATTATATTTTATTTGCTCTATCAATTGGAAAACCATATTACAATATAAAGCATTGTATTTAGGCCAGAGCTTTAAAGGAATTCATTTATTTAGAAATAATTCTCATACAGATATAATAATTTCACAAAAAACTGCTATGCATAAATCTTTAGGCTTAAAAGATCACTAAATAAATTATTTAGAGAATTAATTTTTTACGGAATGAAAATTGAATTTGAATAATTTTTATTTTTTATCTATTACAAGATAAAAAAAATTAATATTAAATTATTGATTAAAATTTTACACCTTTAGTTTTTGCAACCCAAAGAATGTTCCTAGAGGAGGTTAAAATTCGAAAGTTGCTATATTTTGGTGCACATATGTGATTTACTATAAAATTGTTTGTACTTATGGTTTAAACCCTGATAAATTAAATAATAAAATAAATATAATTTATTCAATCGTATCCAATTTTAATAGTGAAACATTTTTTAATACAATTTGCAAGACGGGTACATAGTTTGAATTTGAAATAGAATTATTCAAAATAATTAAAAACTACAAAAGTATTAATTCTATTACAGCACCTCATCGGAATTAAGCTATAATTAATTGTGATTAATTTATTTAAAATAATATATAAGTACTTATAACTTTAAAGAAAGTACCTTTAATTGAAAGTAACCTTTGATTTAGACTAACAATTCCATCACGATCACTTTGGCGAAAGGGAAACGTGTATATAATTAGAACTTAAAGTCAATATTACCTAAGTATTTAAATAAGAAAGCTTACGCTTATGAGAAGAGAACAACTTTAAATAAAAAGTCATAAAAAGTTATGATCTGTAGGTATTTTTGTGTAGAATTTTTTTGAAATTAATCTATAGATTATAAATTTTTATTAAAATAATTATCTACTCTTTTAAATCTCACGATCTTGATAAAATAACTCACTGCTCGTTTAAGAGTTATATCTGCTGCCAATTGTTTGTTGCATATATTTATTAACTGTTTGGTTATCACCTAAACATACAGACATAGATAGTTAGATTAATTAAAAAAGAATGAAACACAATGAAATGAAAAGAGCAAACAAAAACAAATAAAAACAGTAAACAACTGATACAGAAATAAAAATAAAAATACTCACTGGCACAACCTCAGACGTTTTGCAACAAACCTTAAATGATTTAGTGAATAAGTGACTGTAACTAACTAAAGTACCTACGAGTTTTTTTTTACATATCGTTGAAATGGGATGTGAATTACCAACAATCAAATATGCTGTCTTCCTTTTCAATACAATTAGTGCGGTAGGTTGGAAAAAAAAATTAATAAAATTCTAAACTATTTGAGAACAAGCGAGAGTGTTTATTATGTGGAAAATAACTAACTAAAAACAACGTAAACGCAATATTTCAAGTGAAAATAAAAAAAACAAAAATATGATTATTTTATTTCTATTGATATTAAGATATCTTATCAAAATAATGACAACAACAAAATGCATCAAAAATAAAATCGTTTGAAATATTATTGAAAAAAAAAAAAGTTAAAGAAATTAAGTGAAATGAAAAGTTAATACCTTGGCAAATTTAAACTAATGATTAGTTAGGAATTAACATTTATTTGGAATACAACGAATTTAATTAATTTAATACCCGGAGAACCAAAAAAAAAATAATAATTAAAAAATTACAAAATGAGTTGTGCAACAGCGACCATAAAATATTTAGTATTCATTTTTAATACATTGTGTGCCGTAAGTTTAATTAAATTAATTTTAGAAAACAAAAACAAATAATAATTATTAAAATTAATTAAATTACGAATTAAAAATAAGACTTTGAATTACATAAAGATAAATTTTAAATTAAAATATAACCAAAACTTACAATTTAAATTCAAATTGTGTTCAGAAACAATATAAAATATTTACTTTACATTATGGTTTAATCAAGTCTATAAAAAAGTATAAATAAAAGATCTAAACAATAGATTTTTAAATTATCTATTTAAATTATTATTTTTAACTTCAGCTTTATAGTTTTATTTACATTATAAAAATACACACATATTCTAGGAAATTGTTTTAACATCTGTTTATGAGTCAACAATTTTAATAAACATTAATAATTTAATACTTAGAGATACTAAAGTTTTTACTACCACATGTAACAAGTTTATAATTATTAAATAAAAAAAAGAGAGAAGTGTTTATTTATAATAATCTAATGCAATAAATAACAATAGTTTCAATAAAATACGTGCATATAACAAATATGATTATTGATGCGATTTAAAAGTAATTTATCATACAAATATTGCTGAAAATCTTGGAATGAATCCATTTCCATTTTAACATATACATACATACTATGCAAAAATACAATATCCAATCTAAAAAGCAACATTTTCCAGTATGCATTACATTTTTGCATTATTCATTACTTCCAGCATTACTTGTTAATACTTACATAATAAGTTCAAATAATTGAAATAAAAAATAAAAGTTGCTAGAATTTTGGACATTACAAACAAAATTCATCGGTTATAGCTCCAAAACGGAAAGCTGTTTCTCATATTATTTCCGCTTACAAAACACCTTAATAAGGTGAATTTTTTGCTGCGTAATAATGGGTTAAACAAATTTTTTTATTTAGAATATTGTTGAAATTGTAAAACATTTAATTGTACACATCCGAGCAATGTCGGGTGCAGTATAAAATATTTAATTGCAGTACTTTACCACAACAAAAAATGTTTTTCTAATAATAAATTATACGAATTAAACTACAAGTCGAAATATATAAATCACTACGTGCATTAAACGTGCTTTTAGAGAATTTAGAGAAAAATGTGCAAATAATTTTAAATATGAATTTTATTTAAATATTATGAAAAAATAATGTTAATAATGTTATTATAAAATAATAAACTATTTATTGTAGTAAGTAATAATTTATTGCAAATTTTATCTGTATTCTAATCATTTTTCATGTAAATTTACTCCATTTGGAGTAGGTATCTAGACTCCTACTATAATTAGTGTAAAAAATATAAAATATAAATAAATTAAAATAAATGCACATATAATATGTAAATATATAAGTAAAATTTCTGTTACACATTTAAAATAGGTACGATTAAACATTTTTTGTTTGAATGATCAAATTTACATACAATTTAGGTAAATTTACATACAATTTAGTTAATTTTAAAAATATAAATATAATCATAAATATAAATAAATATAAATAAATATAAATTGGAAGTTGATCAAATAATACTAAAAAAAGGTTATTAGATCATGGACAATATCTGGTGTAATTATATCATATATGTATATAAATACTTTTCACTGGGAGTTATTGAACATAGATCTTAACACACGTTTTGCCTCATAACTTTTTTCCGAAGTAATATTTAAATATTTTTTAAGAATTTCAAAAAAATCTAAATTGACTGTACAAATAGAAAAAATATTTTTCCTTTCATAAAAGAGTACAATCGGTCACATATTTGTGATCATATTTGGCATCATGTTACCACCTAAGAATGTCCTGGAGTGGTATGAAAACAATTACATACTTTTTGTATCAAGAGAGGTCAATTCTATAAATTATCCAGAGCTTAAATCAGTAAAGAGATATTGGACTTTCGTGAAAAGAGAATTGAAGAGGACCCAAGAAGTGTCCCAAAATATCGAAGATTTTAAACGAAGATGGGCAGACTGAAAGAGTTGCCAAAAAAGGTCCACAAGTCAATAAATGGTGGTTAGAGGAATAAAAATTATATTTTTCTATGATCAACCGTTTCCATATTTGTTAAAATATTTTCAATCGCACTCGGTTTTCGAAATTATTGATAAACATACAAAATAATAGATATGTTCGTTAGCATACTATATTTACTAGTTTTACTATTTTTATATTTCACTCCAAAGTATTTTACTCCAAAAACTTTTCTATTCACAAGCGTTTCTATACACAAAATAGCAAATACTTCAATTTGCAAAAAAATATTTATTTCGATTAATTTGATCAAAATAATAGGTGTTTAAATAAAAAAAATTGCATTTACAAAGATATATAAAAAAAAAATACAAATATTCACTTGAAGGTTATTATAATCAGGGCGACCAAAATTTAGCTATAAAAAAGTATTTTTTTTGTCATAAAAATTATCTGAAATTTATGTTAAACTTTATTTTTATTAGATTTTTTTATAATTTTTTTGGGCTTTAAAATATTCAAAGTAATACATACCACTATGAGGGAAAATTTAAAACTACAATCTCATAAGCGAGCTATGGGGTCTTAAAGTAGGGAAACTCTGACATAGACAATTTTTCATCGCTTGCCAACTATTTTTTTAGAGTATTTTTTTAAATTAATTAAAAAACGGTAATAATAAAAACAAAAATTTTGTTCAGATTTTTATATTATTTTTTGAAATATTTAGTTAAAATAAATTAGCAGAAAAAAAAAATACTGCGGATGAGAATACTTCCAAAACATGAAACTGCAAACTTAGTGTAGTTTAGAAATTTTTATGTTAATAAAAGAATTTTTAATCATAATCTTCAGAATATCGAGAAATTTTGATTTTATAGGCAAAAACATAAAATTAATTTTTTGTGATTTTCATCATTTTGGGAATTTTGTGATTCAAAAGATGAAATTATTATCATGTTTTTTATTTACATCCTTAACTTAAAAATCTCTAAAATATATTTTCAAATAGAGAATTCCAAACGTCTAAAGATATATTCTTATGTCTAAAATATGCAAATTATGTACAAACAAGCAATGGCAAAATAAGTATTTCCTGGTAATATTAGTTTAAATAAAAATTGTTTTCGCATTGAAATGTACCTACATATATACATTTTAATGCTTAATTGCCTAGTGTAGTGTCATATCTACTATATGAATATGTATGTGGGAAACAATTTTAATTGTTACTTGTATTACTTAGTAACGTGATTAACAATAATAAAAATATATATTTATAGATTTTATCTTTAAACATTGTATGTAATTTTATAATTGTATATCGCACCTTTACTTTAAGAAGGTCATAATTTAAAACAGCGTCTTCGAAAGAAACACATTAAATGCTTTTAAATTACAAAAAAAAAGCCATATTTCTGCCAATTGCAGTAATGAACCGTTTCCCCAGTACCAATTGACACCTAACTCGTCTCTAAAGTTCCAACACACTCGCTATTTAAGAGTTGAGAATCAATTTATAACATGCTAAGTTAAGTGCGTATTGAGCAACTCACGTAACATGGTAAACAGTTAGATGAGCATGGATCCGATTCATGGTGCCGCATAGATATTAACAAAAAATGTAAAAAAAATTTGCATAAATTTAATAAAAATAATAATAAAAATGTTAAAGAAAACAATTACAATATTTATATTAAATTTTGGACCAGTCCTGTGACCTGTCCCAAGCAGCTAATTAGCTACTTCCAATGATAACCCCATGTAAAAGTGACCGGTTCCTTTCATATAATGTTCCAGAACTGGAACCGGTCATTAGCCTTGAGAATCGTCACGTCCCTAGTATTGAGCCGGTTCTCTTTTTAACATCTAAAATATATTAAGATATTTTTAGATGTTAAAAATATATCTTAATAAAAAACAAGAAACAAAATAAGAAACTAGGCAATTGCATCATAAGTTTTGGGGCTTGATAATAATGGACCGATCTGTGTACAATTTGGCAGTGTGATTTTTCTTAGATATAAAACTTATTTGTGTCGAGTACTGATATTTTTATGACATTTTTGCACATTGAAGTAAGTTTCAGAAGAGGAATTTATATGGATAGCACAAATATGGAACTATTTTGATAAAATTTGATATCAGTGTTGTCAGAAGTGGGGGAAAATCGCTACATGTACGTATTTTTGTCGATAAATTAGAGTCGTAGGGAAAATCAGAGAGATTTTCAGATGTTTTATTATTAATGAAGCGGGCATGAACGCGACGAATTAAAAAAAAAAAATTCTAACGATCAAGTTAAATAAATATAAATTGGAATAGTTACACAGAAAAAATTATTGCCGCCTTTTTTACAATTAACTCAGTTGTTTAAATTTGCATCATAATTTAATAAATATGTTCAAG